>JAKUCC010000290.1:0-13131 GCA_030563365.1 Hemisphaericaspora xylanilytica | reverse complement strand
GGTACCACCATCTTCATTCCAGACTTCTACCCGTTGACCATTCTTGACAAAAGGACCAAATTTTTCACCCAAACCAAATAATTTCTCACCGACTGAAACATGCAATTGGACGGTTGTGTATGAAGTGGCTTTGTCTGCAGTTGCGCCTGGTTTGTTAAATCTGCTGTCTTTAACAAACCCAATTGACTTGTGTCCTAATTTAGTGAGCAATTTTTTTTCATTACCAAGAAACTCGATAGTATAAGGTGATGATGATATCTTGGAATGAAATTCATCTCCAGAATACAATGTTTGAATATCAGCATCTTTTTCAGCAATTACTTTCGCTTTAAAACCTTGATCTTCAAATTTGGTGAATTTTGGAACCTTGTTATTCTTATAAGCAGAAGCATGATGAAATGATTCAACACCAATAATACCTTCTCTAGGAGAACTTAATGTTGTGGTTATAGTTGGACAGTTTAAAGTATCACCACGATTTCTGATTGGTCTTGTTGCAGCAACCGAGTAGATTTCGTCATTTGACGACCCTTTTATTTCCGATTTGACCGCTTGTAAAGCCCAATTGATTGCAACACCAGCTTTCAATTCCCACATACCACGAGAGAATCTCGTGTCTGAGTCAACGTGACGATCGATTGAGTAGTGTTCCATGATAACTATGTATACTGTTTTGCAATTTTGGTTGGAAAAGAATAAAGCAATAAATTCTCTTTCAAATAGACATATTCCGGGGTTTATAAACTACTCGAGTAAATCATAGGCGTTGGAGATCTAACTCAATTGACAATGTTAGTAATAGCCTCTTTGAACATCTTTCCGAAAGAACCTTTCATATATTCTGAAGTGGGGGGAATAGTATGGGTATAGCTAATTTTTACGCTTATGTAATTCAGAATGACATAGTTCGCAAAGATTATATACTTTCAGGTTGCTAGTATGTGTGACTCGCAAAAAATTTGAGATGATCTTTCAAGTTGCTAGTATGTGTGGGATCTCGCAAAGATTCAAATTAATTTCACTGTGTGTGTCTGTCGTAGTCAAGAGAGTAGTTGCCGCCACGTCCATGGTATTCACCTTCACTTGTTTAATTGTGGGACGGGTAAGATTCGCAATAATTATTTCTAAATTAGGAAATCTTAATCTTTGCGAGGTTTATAAATCTTTGCGAAGTTTGAATTTTTGCGAGATTTCTAAATTTCTGTGTGCGAAGGAATCCTCGCAAAGATTTAGTTGTTGTTTTTTTTTGCAACCATTTCGCAATAATTATAATTGGCAACAAACTTTGGTGCCTCCACGCAAAGACCCCATTTCCGACGAAAGGATTTCTCGCAAAGATTACGGCTGGTATAATTTGGGGAAGTCAATCAAACTTAAACCATTCTGCAGGGGCCGTACAGACAAAGTGTCAAATCGCTTGTTTGATAGTCTCTCGTACCAATTATGACAGCCGCGTTTCGGGACTACAACATTGATTCGGAAATCTTGCCATAGCCCCACATGCAACAGAAATATTGTTTGACACATCCTCATCTCCGCAATTGATAAACATACCTTAGGGAAGGTGAATTCCTTGTGATAGACGATAGCTGCAGTGTCTTCGATTGGACATGATGATGATGGTTATTGTAAAGCCATCTCCATAGTTTTTTCCCCATGGGAAAATTGTCTTTGCTGTTGGAGTACACAAACCCGCAACAATCAAAATATTCTTTGAGTGTAAATTGGATTTTCCGGTAATCATCAAAAATAGAAAAAAAAAAGCATTTACTACAAAAAAAATAATATACTGATTAGTCAACCTCCACACTTTGAAAGCACCTAATAAACATCCACTTTTTAAATAAATGAACCAAGCAGGAAGAATGGATATATAAAGAGTCCAACATTTCCTTCAAAGGTAAAGGTTTTCACTATTAAAAAATCCTTATCATTATAAATACTATAGTTTTCATAAACTAAACATTCCAAATTGAAGGTACTCAATTTCATTCTATCAATAATGGGTGATGATCTTAAGCAAAAGCACGTTCATGTTGAGGACTTGTCTTCGGACCATTCCTCTTCGCCTGAACCTGGAACTGACGCAGTGTTTGAGACAGTTAGTGTTGTCGATGTCTATCAACAAGCTAACGATGCCACGAAAGCCGAACATGAATTAACTTTAAGAGAAGCTTTCCGTGACCACAAGCCAGCGATTTTTTGGGCTATCGTTATGGCAGCTACAATTATCATGGAAGGTTATGATAATATCTTGACTGGTTCGTTTTATGCTTATCCTGAATTCAAAAAGACTTTTGGTGAAGCTACCACTGATGCCGATGGTAATGTCACTTATGAACTTAGTACAAAATGGCAAAGTTCTTTAGGTGCAGCATCTTCGGTTGGTACTATTCTTGGTGTTTTCTTTAATGGTTATTTGGCTGAAAGATTTGGTCATAGATTGGTTATTAATGTTAGTTTGGTATTTATGGCTGGGTTTATCTTCATTGTGTTCTTTGCAAAGTCAATCGAAGTGCTTCTTGTTGGTCAAATCTTGTGTGGTATCCCATGGGGTATCTTTGCTACTATCGGTATTTCCTATGCTTCCGAAATTACTCCTATGAAGTTAAGAGGTTATCTTACTGCGATTATCAATTTGTATTGGGCTACTGGTCAATTTATTGCCGCTGGTGTTCTTCAAGGTATGATTGGGGTTGAAAACAAGTGGTCCTACAAGGTTCCATATGCCTTGCAATGGATGTGGATCATTCCTTTGTTCGTATTGACATACTTAGCTCCTGATTCCCCATGGTACTTGATTAGAAAGGGACGTCTTAAGGAAGCCGAACATTCCATCAAACGTTTAGGTTCCAAGAGAATTGCTCATAAGGCCAAGGATTCATTAGCATTAATGATTAGAACTACCCAACTTGAAATTGAACAAGATAGAGAAAACAGAGAACAATTAGGTGGTTGGAAAGGTTACATTGAATGTTTCCGTGGTACCAATTTAAGAAGAACCGAAATCATGTGTATTTCATTTGCCGGTCAAGTGTTATCTGGTTCTACATTTGCTTATTCTCCAAGTTATTTCTTCTCCCAAGCTGGTTTAAATCCTTCGCAAACATATAAATTAAATCTCGGTACTACCGGGATTGCCTTCACTGGTACCGTTTGTTCCTGGTTTTTGTTGAATCGTTTCGGTAGAAGAACGATTTACGTTACTGGTTACTTCTTTTTAGTTTTGTTCTTGTTCCTTATTGGTGTCTTGGCTAAACCTGCTGAAACTAATGGTGCAATCAAATGGGCCCAAGCGGCGTTTACTATGTTATGGGTGAGTACTTATGCCTTGACCATTGGTCCATTGGCATTCACCATCACAGCAGAAACTTCTGCAACCAGAATCAGATCTCAATCGGTTTGTTTGGCAAGAAACGCCTATAATTTAATTTCCTTGATTTCCCAAGTCGTTGAACCATACCTCATTAATCCTGGTTCGGCAAACTTAAAGGGGTTGACTGCGTTTGTTTGGTTTGCAACTGCTTTCCCAACTTTGATTTGGTCTTATTTCAGATTGCCTGAAACAAAGGATAGAACTTATGAAGAGCTTGATATTCTTTTCGAAAAGAGAGTTCCTGCAAGAAAGTTCGCCTCTTATGTCATTGAAAAGGAAACTGTTGCTATCAATGATGATGATAAAGAAGCTAAGGAATTGAAAGTGACCCCAGTGGAATAGGATGAATTTAAATCGAGAAATGACTATCTAATTCAATTCTACTCTTAAATAGTATTTTATAGTTTTCAATTTTATCTTTTATTTCTAGTTTTACAAAGTGTTTGTTTAATATATTCTATATATCATGTTCAACTGCTTGCTTTTGTAGAATCTCATGATCTAAATGTAAGAAATTTGCTGCCAATATCACATCCGCCAACAACACACATCCCGCATTAATCAAAAACCCAACATATAACATTCCATGCGTGGCGAGCTTCCCCGTAAATACTGGACCTACACACCTAGCAAATGTTTTCCCGATATTTACAATTCCCATAACTTTCGTGATTTCGTGTCTTGGCATAATCGACGTCAAGAGAACCTGGCGAGGAACGACGTCCATTGTGGTAGTAGTATAGTAGAACATCAACAACGCCGCAACTTGGATGTATTGACCACAAAATGGAATGGCACCAAAGAAAATCGCTGATGGAGCTTGCGTGAATAGGATCGCCTTGACTGGGCCTAACAACTTCGAAAGATATGCAGATGGCACTGATGAGATAGCATCGACTGAATTTGTCAAGAAGAATAAGAATCCCAATGCACTTGCAGTTAATTTAAATGTGATTTTCAAATAGTACACCACCCAAGCTGATGGCATAAAACCGTATCCAAATGAATCAAGCATGAATATAATTAATAATCTAGGGAGGTAATATCTCGCTTTCTCTGACAACCCAGATTTTGAATCAACCTCTTCGTCCTCGTTGGTATTGTCTTCGTCAACCAATAATGGGGAATCTTCATTTGGTACGATTTCAGTCTCTTCTTTGAAATTCTCCACATAAACCTCACATTTATTAGTCAAAAACAACATCAAGGCAAACTTGATCAATGCAAATCCTGAATAAACAATAAACACAATTCTATAACAAGAAACCAATTCATAATCCATGTATTGATGCAAATAGTCTACCATTAACCCACAAACCAACGATCCCAATGCTGCACCCGCGGTTGCAAATAATCCATGGAATGCAAATATCTCAGGTCGATGATTATGTGGTGTCAAATGAGCAATAGACGCTTCCTCAACTGACTTAAATGGACCGGTTTCATCTCCTGAGGGGGAAATCACCCCAACAATCGCGGCCAATAACAAGATATAAAAATTTGAGAACATGGCGAAAACAACCCCGGACAAAAACATCATAATCGTTCCTATAAGCATCACCACCCTTCTCCCAATCCTATCTGCATTCCATGTTAAAAAATAGGAAATTATTGTGTCTCCAATCAAGGTTAATGTCATGAATATCCCGATATTTTGCTCCGAGATGTTGATTGATTTGAGGTAGAGTGTCAATACTTGATTGGTTAAGCCATAGCTGGCCATACGAAAGAATACCGAACTCCATAGTATTCGGATATCTGAGTTTGATTGCTTAGTGATTTGAGTAAGTGCATTTGGCTAATGTCTGATGATGATTGGTTGAACCTAGTAGTAAATAGTAGAGTGTATTGAATTTTCCGATATTTCACTGACCCCTCCAAACAACCAGCCAAAAGCAACAAGAAAAAAAATAAATGAATGAAAACGTTTGGATCTCCGGAAAAACTGAAAAAAGAAATTCAAACAGGTTCCTTGATCATAGTCCAAGTGGAAAACAAGCATATTCTTAGATTTAACGTCATGTCTCACAAATTGGAGCTGTTCGTAGTATTGGTTGACAGGAACAAAAAAGAAGAACCCATGGCGGGAGTCGAACCCGCAATCTTTTGATTAGAAGTCAAACGCGTTAACCATTACGCTACACGGGCGCTTGTATATCTACTAATTTGTTGAACTGCACCAACTTGTGTGCATTTTTACTTTGGGAACATTGTGAAATGGCGTTCAAGTTGCATAAGTATTGATTCAGGCCTAGAAATAACCTTCTATTAAGTGTGTGGATTGATAGAATTCTCTCGTTAGAATCTTCGAAGGTTATTCTTCTTCTGGGTTGAAATTCTGGGGTATTTACGAACTTTTCATCAAGGGGATCATTCTCAAAGGGAGAACGAAGCGGATTAAATGAGTGTATATACTTACTTTTGTATCTAACCTAGAATTCTGATAGTATATGTATTGACGTGGATAAATTGTTCTATTGGAATATGTTGGTTGTTTATTGTTGGTGAAGTCTCTTTCACAGAGAGTTTTGCATAGGCTTTTAACCAAAATTGTACCAAATTCAACCCTTCGAAGAAAGAGAGGTATATCCTACAGGTCAAGTCAACGGATAATCATTTTACAATATCTTGTATTAGTCATTAAATAAATCGTCATAAAACTATAAATCTCATCAAAAGGAAGAATAAATAAAAAGAGAATACCCACTTTAACACCAGAAGGCATAAATTCTATAGTATAAAGGTTGTCTTCTGAGGTTTTCTCTCTCTTCTTGAATTTCTTGTCTTAATAATTCAACATCAGTTTCCTTCTTACCAGTATCAAGGTCAATATCACTTGATCTGATAAACATTTTCCAGTTTCTGGTCCATAATTTATGTCCAACATAGAATAAAACAACAATAAAGAATGCAAGATAGGTTTGGAAGAATGCAACGGCACTTGGTTGACTACCAATTGGGTATAATGCCAACCAAAATTGTAAGGCCAAAACAACAATATTTGCAATCAACCCATAATAAGCACCCCAGACACCAGTGTTTGAAAGATATGGTAATTCATCGAGAGAACGGCCTTGGCTATTCATTCCGCGTCTAAAACGAATGTAAGCACCATTGATTGATCCCCAGGTAAACAAGGTAGAAAGACCAGAAAGGGCAACTAACCAAGCAAAGACAGTGTCAGCTTTATCTGATGCGGACACAAATGATAAAAGACCAATAACGGCAGAAACGGCAATTCCGACAAGCGGACGACCATTACGATCAACATAGGTAAACCAAGATGGAGCAAGACCTTGTTCTGCTAATCCCAACATGGTTCTTGAGAATCCATAAACAGCCGAATTACCAATGGCGAAAAGGGCAACCAAAACAATAACATTAAAGATGGATGGAAGAACCTTGATACCCCCTTGTCTAATGGCAATGACAAATGGAGAAGCAGAAACACCACCACCGTTGATCAATTCTGGAGAGGATGCTGGGACGAGGAAACCAATCAAGGTTAAAGTAAGCATGTAGAAGATGATGATTCTCCAGACAACTTGTTTAATTGCCTTTGGCATAACCTTTCTTGGGTTACCTTCAGATTCGGCAGAAGTTAAACCAACCAATTCAGTACCAGCAAGGGAATAAGTTGCAGTCAATAACACGGAAACAACACCCTTGAACCCAGTAGTGAATGGTGGATGGTAGTTCTTGACACCGATATATCCTTGATCACCAACTCCACAGATTAAACAAATGGCCAAGATATTGAAACCAACAATACCCAATAACTTAACAATGGAGGCATAAAATTCAGTTTCACCAAAACCTCTGTTACCACATAAATTTAAAAAGTAAATAACCACATAGAATATTGCGATCCAAACGGCAGTGTTTATACTCGATTGCCAATAGTTAATAGTCATGGCACAAGCAACCAATTCCAATGGTAACACAATAACCCAAAATAATGCATAATTCCATCCCATAGCAAAACCCCAACTTGGGTCAATAAACTTAATAGAATAAGTAGCAAATGAACCAGAAACAGGATATGCAGCTGATAATTCAGCCAATGATTGCATGGTACAATACAAGAATGACGACACAATAGCCCAAGCAATTAACAAACTGGCAGGACCATTACTCAATGCCAACCCAGAAGCCACCAATAACCCAGACCCAACACAACCACCAAGGGCAATCATTTGTAATTGTCTCTTCTTAAGAGTTTGCTTTAACACTGGAGCTGGCTTTCGTACACCACCATCGGATGATGATTCCAAATCTGTGGTTGTTTCTTGTTCGACTGGTTTCTTGAATGAGTCTTTAAAGTTTTGCCAGGCGCCGCCATTGGCAGGAGATGTTGTTTCATAAGCAACCTCTTTGATTTCTGAATTCTTTTCAATGGAGGAAGCATTGGGGGAATCAATGGATTCACCACCGTAATTGTTTGATTTACTCATAATTGTGGCTTTGATTTGAGTATTCCAGGAAAACAAAACTTGAAAGAAAAGTTGATAAATTCCAAAATTTCCAACTCACATCAACAATAAATGTGAAAATCTTTTTGGTTTTTATATAGCTTGTAATTGCATCATCTTTCTTTTGACTAGGGAATCTCTGACTAATGTTTCTTTTTTTTTTTATTTATTATTATAGTTTAAGGTTGCAGTGATTTATCCGATACAGGGGGATTTTTTGCGGCAATTGCACTGCGGAGGGAAAACCAAAAAAAAGAAAAAAGAAACAAAAAGGAAAAACTTAAAAAAAAAAAAAAAGAAATGCCTTGCACTTGGATCTATATGCAGGAGTACATTTCCCAAACGGGCAATTTCCGCTCACCGATGAGCATCACCGGCTGCTACAACCGCACCGATATGGACAATGGCGTTATTATGAGTCCCTTGGTTGAGTCACAAAACTAGTAAATCTTTGATGATAATGAAGGTACAACAACACACAGCTGATAAAGCACGAATTAGAAGAAGGATAATGCGATTGCGTGTTTTTTTTGGTTGAACAGGTGGTCATTGTACGTATCATTATACCAATTAGAGAAGATCGTGGATCGTTGTTTTTTGACAGGCTCCATCCAAAACTAGATATGCCAATTTGTGATTCTTTCGGTGAAAAGAGAAATTTCACTGCATCTCCTCATGCAGAAACCCGTGCGATATCTATCTAGTGATTGGATAATTCTTTTCTTTTTTGAAGCAGACATGATGGGAAATATTAGCCAGGGAAATTTACGAATACGAGGTGACACCAAACATATCTGTCGCCAATGGGCTAATGGAATGATATTGATGAGTAAAACTTGTGTTGAAAAATGCTTCATCAGTTTAAATTTCTCCTTATTGTAAATACGAGGTTGACTATGATTATTATTATTATTTTTGCCCCGGAATCGCCCCTAGTCATTAAGCCGTAAACATCAAAAAGAAATGGACCGGTAACAAAGGTTTAATGGTAGAAAATTTCCAAGCGGGGGCTTGTATCCCATGGCTATTCCATTTTCAGATCGAGTTATCGAAGTATGGGTTTCGTCTTTGCCTTTATGCTTGCGTATGTATGCGCCCCACTGTGTAAACCGAGGGATGCATTTAAAGAACAAGAAATCGACATGGTGAAATCGATCTCCTGAGCCAAGAATTAAACCCTGAAGAATACCATTGTCTGTTTCACATTGGTTGGTGCAAGTGAAAATTTTTACTAGCCGAGACAGGAACACCATCAATGAGATTGAAACAATCTGTACCAATTGCAAATAGGTTACAAAACGCAAATCCATGTAAAACAATACCAACCAGCAAGTGCTCCTTATCAACGTAGAACAAGGGGGCGGAATTCTGGGGAGGCTCACCCCCTTTTTGAGATTTGATATAAAGTGCAACATCCCAATCTTGGAATTGTATCATGTGGTGAGAAAATCTCAAGCCGTATACAACTCTCTACCATCTCTACTAAGCCTGTTCACAAACATGTCGCCACCCATGTTGAAATAGGTCACATCTTTCGGGCCGTCAGGAATTGGTTCATGGCAATATTTAACGAGATCCCGTGCTTCGCCCACCATTCAATGATCTAGGTGATACGATCAACCCCCGTGACCGTCTTAGATGATTGCCTATGCATATAGGGTCTTTTCGAAACAATTGAGAGTAAACTCCGACAACTCCATCAAACAATAAAACGCGCAATATCCAAAACAACCAATAGAAAAAGAACAGCAAATGGATTAGTCACAACACACACACACACACACTCGATTATAAATTGAGTCGACAATCCATATTCACTGGGGATCAGGTAGTTTGATTAATACATTAAACAACTAGGCCCACGAACCATGTCGCAATTGTTAAGCAACGATTCTCAACTTCAATTCACGCAAGTCAATGATCCCGAAACCATTAAACAACTTTACACCCTTTGTGGTAGTGAATGGAGCGGACCTGTCAGTGCTGAAAAATTTGGTGAGATGATGCAACAGGGTCACCTTGAATTTCTTGAAAAGAACAATGGTGATCTTTTAACTTATGTCATTCAAGATACTGCAAATAACAACAAAGTCGCTTCATGTGTTACTGTTAGATTTGGTGATGGATTCTGTAAATTTGCTGATCTGAAGGAACCCAAGAAGGTTAAGTTGTTATTAGTGGGGTATGTGTTCACTAATAAGGAATATCGGAAGAAAGGATTGGCCCATGAATGCATTTCACGAGCAATTGAAGAAACGGAAAACAAAATGATTGAGAAAGCCATTGAGGAAAGTGACGATGCTGATCCCGAAAACTTCAAGAGCAAGGTTGTTGACGATGCAGGTAATATCGATGTAGCATTGGCTAAGAGTTATTTGAGTAAAGAGTACGTTTGGTTCTTGTACTCTGGGGTTCAAGAGTATTATAAGAGATTCGGATTCAAGCCTTATCCAATGGATTTTTATGAATTGCCATTAGCCAAACCAATGCCAGAGGAACAAGAATCGATTGTAAAGGAATTGATTCAAAATGAAGGAAATGAAAATCATAGAGATATAGAATTGAAGTTTCTTCGTGGAGACAATGAAGCGGATCAAGAAATCATCAAGCGCTTATTGAAAATTCGTGAGACCGAAACATTGATCAAGTTAAACCCGCAACCGGAAAACTCCAAGCCGATTGATGGAATTGCAAACTCGGTATCTGATTCATCGAAGGAAGAGAAATCCAACGGTTCCAATCTCATTAACAACCACTCCACTTTGAAATTTGCAGCCAAACCAACATACGAGGCATTGCAATGGCATGTTAATGTTGAGAAATATACAGCTGTAGAAGTCAATAAGGTTAAACCAACAGTTTCAGAATATACTAATCTTCAAGGAGCTATTATCACCAATCATGTTCAATCCAAATCATATTACATGTTGTGGAATACCCTTATGCAACGAGACTTGTATATTGAATCCATGGGTGAAATTGCATATCAAAGTGATAAAGATCCGCAATGCGCAAATGACCGGTCTGTAGTTGCTAAATTGGATGACGTCACTCGTCAAGATTTGGATATTTTAATCGGTGTTGCTATATGCGTAGCCAAAATGAGACTGGTTTTAAATGTTTACATATCAGTGAATGACCTACCATCTAACATTCCCAAAGATGTGATGCACAATTACTTTATGGATTATAATGATACCAGTTCTTCAACACATAATAATGATGATGGTAAGCGAGTCAATTACATTACCAACGCCATTGTCGAAATGAACTTCTTGCCTATGTTAAAGATGTTTGGTAGCAATGATTCCAATTTGACATGGAGTGGATAGACAGTGGTATGTTATCATGGGGTTGATTTGGACCAATTGGGATTTTTCCGCATTCGTCAGGTGACCGCGGGGTGCGTAACCATCCACAATGAGTTTGCCCATTGTTTAACCATTTCTTTTTTTTTATTTATTTATTTTTATATTTTTTTTACAGTTTTGCACAATAAAATAAAATAATGCGATGCCGTAAAAGAAATTTTGTTGGTTTGTTGTTTTAGTGTCTGTCGGCGGTTTTAGTGTCTGTTTTTTTGTCTTGTAAATAACTTTATAGTATGTAAAATTGGTAGCGTTCCCAATTGACATCAGCTCTTAACTAAAATTTTTGGTAAGGCATCAAATGGTGAAAATGGGTTAGGCAATTTTTTCACTTTCACTTTTGAACAACCCCCATTTTGATTAAACTAGGGCCTCCATTGTAGGTTTGTTGATTGCTTGTCCATTTTTAGTTTCCTGGTAGAAACCCACACATACACACCCCCCGGTGATAGGCCCCCCAAAAAATTTTCTTAT
The DNA here is from genome assembly GCA_030563365.1 of Hemisphaericaspora xylanilytica. NCBI lineage: Eukaryota > Fungi > Ascomycota > Pichiomycetes > Serinales > Debaryomycetaceae > Hemisphaericaspora > Hemisphaericaspora xylanilytica. The sequence goes on along the minus strand of JAKUCC010000290.1, from coordinate 1,441 downwards.
ACCGCTTACCAGATAAGGTCCGATAAGCAGGCACTATTATATTATACAAAAAAAAGAGGGATAGAGGATTACACAGATCATTGACCATGAGTACTGGATCCCAACCTAATGCTTTGGGGAACTTAGCTCATATTGCAAGCAATGAAGTCAACATCAAACCAGAGGCACAGTCGCCTATATTCCAACAGTCACAACAACCGAGTCCACTGCTTTCACACACTCATACGGCATCTCCACAACCATCATCAACAGTCGGACATGTACCCTTACAACCAGCAAACGCATCGCAGGGTCCTTTGACCCGCCAGTCGACAACAGCACCACCTTCAATATCAACATCACCTCCACCACCAACTTTAAAATCAGGAAAACCGAAACGTATGGCATGTGTCGAATGTAGACAGCAAAAGTCTCGATGTGATGCACATGAGAAACATCCTGAACCGTGTTCACGCTGTGCGAAAAAGGGACTTACTTGTGATTTAAAATCAGACTATAAACGAACATACAAGCGTGCACGTATTGCCCAAATCGAAAAGGAATTTTCTGAATTGAAAAAGAGCCTTACTCCAACCCAAGCAGCAGAATTAATACAAAAGGCACCTTCATTAGCCAGTATAAATGGATTATCAGTCGCGGGAAATAGCAGTGCTATACGACACAGTCAAACTGGTTGGCAACATAAATATCCCGCCAGTACTGGTCATTCACCGTACGGTCACTCACATTATGCAAATTCTCCAGTGAGCTATACTCAATCACCACCGTATCCACATCCTCCAACACCTCATCAACAACCCCAACCATTTCCAGCAATCAATAGAAATAATATACAAAGACAAACCCATTGGAATGCAGCACCCTCACCTCATAGATATTCGTCATCGGAAAACGCTTCCATTCCTAATACCCCATCAATAGCGAGACCATATGAACCAGCAACGACAGTTCCACCGGTTGTAGCACAGCCGTTAGCCTCGCAATTCCTTGTGGATCCAGATGAACCTTTAAGGATACCTGATTCTGCATTGAACTGTTCAATAAAGACACTTGATACCGTAAGTTTATCACCGGAAACTATCAAAGCACTTTATTTGGAATACGTCGAACATTATCATCCAATATTACCCGTTGTTGATGTCGTGAAGGGTCCAGAAAAGATATATCGATTATGTCCTGCATTATTTTGGGTCATTATGTTTGTTTCGTTGAGAAGATTTTATGACGATACATCACTTTTGGTTCAATTATCACCACTCGTAAAGGGTGTTTTGGCCGAGATTATGATTTCTCCAATCACAAGATATAATCCATTCGAAGAAGATGAACCTATTCTTAATGTCAGTTCAGTTTATTCAACCCAAGCGTTTTTGCTTTATTCGTACTGGCCACCAATTACATCATCCTTAAGTGCTGATTCTGCCTATGCGACAGTGGGAAC
>JAKUCC010000289.1:0-13159 GCA_030563365.1 Hemisphaericaspora xylanilytica | reverse complement strand
TCTCTCTCTCTCTCTCTCTCCCCCCCCCCCCGCAAAATAATCTATAAACCAGTCGATGTGAATTGTTTTATTATTTTATTTGGCCTTTCTTTACTTGGGGGAAAATAATTGACCTTGGACTCTATTATTTTTACTTTTCTTTTCACATCGTGATGATGACTAGTCCTTCTTTGTTTTTATAAATAGTCGTAATCTTGTCCCGTTTTGAAAACCTCCCCCTCTGATTAGCACGCCCTGCTCATCAAAGGATTTACTAAAGGTAACAACAGATGGGAGTATATTCTTACACATATCTATTTACAAATGCAAGTAATGGTATATCCCAATTCTACTTCGTGCAAGCCAACACGCAAAACAAGAAGATCCCACAAAAACTCACGTGATGGTAAGTTAAAAATGAGAAGACTTCGCAGTAGGAGAAATACAAGTTCATAGTACTGACAAATTATTCTTAGGTTGCCCAAATTGCAAATCGAAACGAATAAAATGTTCAGAAGAACTTCCCTCTTGTGCCAATTGTGTGAAAAAGAACTATCGTTGTGGTTATTTGGATTTCCTGCCAGATAAATTGGATGCAATTCGTAAGAAAAATGAAAAGAAATTACCAAATCAACTGTTACAGCATCAATTACCACAGGAGCATTCATTGACGAAGCTGCACTCACTAAAGAAAGAAAATCGTCCGAAGAAGAAAATAATTGATGATCTGATTCAACCACCGCCAGCTCCGACTACGGAAGCACCTCCTATGCAATTTGATAATAACCATTGTTTTAGTACAGTGGCGTCACGCTCATCCACATCGGCAGTAGGTTTCCTTCGACCGGACTTGTTATACCCTGGAAGTATTAACAAGGAGATATCACCCTCGTTATCGTTAACCCCGAATGATAGTGAGCAATTGTTTAACAATTATCCCAGCTTATCAATCCCCAATGATCAATTTATCGAGACAACCCCACCAAACATATTCACAACGGTACCCCAGGATAGCTTCAGTTATTTCAACATTCCCTCACCTACCAAGGAACCAAATTTCGTGGTCGGCAAGGGGACATTGGAGAAAATACTTAGCAAATATGCAAACCAAAATGTCCCATTTGAGATACCTAATGGTTCTTCCAGCGATTCTTCCATAGATGCCATGCTAGTAGATGATGAACTAGGTGATAATTTCTTTGCTAATTTTGTCAATGATGACATGGATGCTCAGAATGATTTTATGTTAACTTCACAGGATGATGTCAATTTCACTCCATCGTCAACATCTTGTGGCAATCCGCTTCCGAATGCGATTCCAAGTTCGCAAGTATTCCCTATATTAAACACACCTTCGAAACTACATCAGAAATTTAGCACAGAATGGTACAAAAAGTATCCCGAAATACAAAGCAGAATCAAAGCTCTTCTTGTCCCCATGTGGACGAGCCTGATCGGTGAATCCATTTGGATTTCAATCTTCAATAAATTTGATTGCAAGGTTTATTTTTCATTCTTCATGGATTGCTCATTAAATATCATTCTTAAGATTTGCAACAAATCAATCCATTCAGGAACAAATTGGACGTGCTTCGACTCTCATATTTTGGAGCAGTTGACAAGAAAGTCATACATTTACTATGGGACATTGATTAAGGATTTACGGGAATCGATCACTCACTCCGATCCAGAATACTGCACCACAGTTTCGTGGTATTCAGGATTTTCGCTGATTTTACATACACATACAACTGTCGATTCCTTGTCATTAATATACACTGGCTCTACATCATTGTGGAGCAGTGTGATGGAACAATGTAAAAGTATGCAAGAGATTCCACCAACCTTGCAAGTATTGACTCACCTCGTGAAGAGTGATGTTGCTGCCTCGATGATACCTGATTACTCATTTGAAGTAATTAAGGAATTATACAGGGACTTCGTTCAATTTAAGATGTTTATCAATTACAATCCAGACTTAACTAGTCAGAAGAATGGCTACATTTTAAAGGCATACATAGAAGTTGAGAATTTTCTAGATACTTTGATTAATGACATTTATCCCCAGTTGAAGTCGATCAATGATTCATACAAGTCTAAATATATGGTTCAAGATAAAACCAATAGCTTAATATTTATATCACCTTCGCTATTGTTTGACTTGTTAGTTCGGTGGTTCAACGTAATTCCAAGCTATGCATTGGCAATCGGTGAAAAAATGTCGCCATTGAAAAGAACGTTTTACTTGTTCATTCCTGCTATTGGTTATGCAATGACCAATGTTTTCCCTCTGTTACGAACTGTTATGTTGGTTGACCCATTACATATTTTACATCCCTTCGCTGATTTCAATAACAAACTTTACCAATTTTCTGAAGGTGATGTCTCCAGTCCACAACAATACAAGTATTTGTATAATTTAACCACCAAGCTCTTACGGATGATCAATTTCTTTATTGCCCGTCAACTGATAATTGGGCATTATTTGCAGGCAAATTTCAACTTTGAAGTAAATCATTTGTTGCTGGTCGATCCAATTAACTCAGATTCAAGAAAGGTATTAAGAATTGTCCCACCCAAGTTGGATACCAATGAAGTGGAGATATCTAATTTTGGAATAAATACGATAATCAATTTAAATAATTACCCAATGATAAATTCCTTTTATAATTGGATTGACAAAGATTATAAACAAATAGTAGAATATGAGAACCATGACCAGAAAGTACGTATCAAAGAATTCAGGTCAAGATATCAGGACATACAAGCTTCAGCAATTGATGAGACTTTTATTGAAAATGATAACCGAATCCATGATTTTGACTATGAAACGGGCCTTTTTACGTTTGATTATAAGATACATCCGCTTATGAAACTCTATAATGAACAGCAAAAGAAAAGATACCCCGAGACGACGTTGGAATCAATCAAGACTTTTATTTCTTACTTCAAACAATCGGTTCAGGAAATTAGGGAATGTATTCCAAGCACGAAAGAATAACAGAACTAGAAAGGTTGGAATAGAGATTTGACCTCTCACATATACGCCTTTGTAACTATATATCATACTCTTCAATAAAAGAGGCATTTGACGATGAAGGGATTCTTTCACATAATGTAGTATGTCATACTACTCTGAATTGAATGAAATCTAATTGCTTGATCTTCACCTGCATAAAACCTTAAACTAAGGTAACTCGAATGTATCAACCTAGGATCAAGTAATTAGCAATTACGAACATATTTGTCTATAGATACTTAATTCTTTATTTTGTACAGTCTAGCCATTAAGAATTTACGCGACTCGCAGCTTGACTTACCAGCAGAATGCTAAATGTTTGCGACCATGCATGGTGTAGTACCTGGTCTTACTTCGCGACACCATCCAGATTCGCGGTTTACTTCGTTTAATTTGACTATTGTCGATGCTCTTTTGGATCTGGAAAATGATCAACAGATTCAGCTATACACAGTTCACTTTTTGCAAGGACAATTGATTCTGGTTTGAATGCTACTGGTTTGTGGTCATTGCCACTACTTCAAGATTCGCCTAACAGAAATGCAGATATTACATAACCTTAGACAACGACGACTCCGCCGATCAGTCGCATATGTTCGGGAAGCGACAATCCGAAGAAGAGACACATTCCAGCTGACCCTAGATAAAAGAGACCATATGCAATTAGTAAACATTTTGCATTTGGGATATCATTTTTATCCAGAATTTGTAAAAAATGTTTGAAGAACTTGTTAAAACATACTACCTTGATACCAGTTCCTCAGTAAAAACCCAACATTTCTTTGTTATCTCTAAGACAAATTTCTTCACATCACTTGACTGATGTCATGACATTCCTTCCTTCATTTTCTCTAATCCTGCACTCCCCTTGACCAGGTATTCAAGCCTTCTGGATCCAGTCATACGTGTCCCATTTTAAATCCGTCTCAGAATATCATTGATTAACCGGAAAGGCAAAACGGTATAGTATTTCTAAAAAGTCTTGAGATACTTCGTTTCCCATATCAATAATAATGCTCCCAGTAGCCAAGTTCTCCATAAACTCATTCCCATCTATGTCGCTATGATTCACGATCCCCATTTTGTTTACGTTATAGTATTATCCCACATCACCTCAATACTTGAAGAATTGACCGCGACCTTTACATTTTACATTATTACATAAGATTGAGAAAGACTTATCCGAACTTCTGATAATTGCATTAGAAGAATCCAAGAAGACATACAAATTCCCTCGAAAAGACCTAAAATAAATCGAGAGATAGGTACGGATCAATTTCAAATATCTAGCAATTATCCCTGACATTGCTTATGGAGTATTAAACCCATCCATGGAAAGCCCGAAGGTCTATCTAATGTCATCATCAAAAAACACTTCTCCAGGCAATTTTGAATTGCGATCATCGTAGACATCGGTCCAGTGTTCCACTTTTCCCAGTTGGGACTACTCAGGTCACACCGAGATCCGTTATTCAAATGTCTTCCAACTAAATGATAGGTATTAAGAAATATAGAGGTGACTATATTAAAGAAAAATCTTGTTGAAATTGCTGGTCATGAGAAGAATGGAAAAGTCTTTACATTTTGGGGTAAGTTTGGTGATAATTTAACTGAATGGGGAACTTCTTTCAAGAAAGTTGCCCCTGTAATGTGTATAGCCTACATTAAGAGACTGTCAGATCTTGTTTTGAGCTGCTATTTGGCTTTCTGGTGCCCATAGTTGAATATTTTTGTTAGTATCACGTGCTTATGCCGTTCATCCAAAATTCTTTTTACGTTATAAACCCTACACTAAATCTCTTATACATGTTAGATATACAGAAAGAAAATACCGGCAACTAGTGTTTCATTGGGATAAAAAATTTACAAATCCTGTAAGTTATGAAGTTCAGTTTTTGTCTTAATATTTTGTTTTATTTAGGATTTGATAATATTGTACCCATTTTTTTTAGAAAGCTTTCTGATATCCTAATAGCAGGTCGCAGTCGCCGAAGGCGGATAAGTGATTCAACAGCGCCTAGGTACATGTTAAGCGTGGTAGCTTGTCCAGCTGTGAGAGCTGAATTGCAGATGAAGTCTCGTAGGTTTAGTTGGAGACGCTTTGGGTGGAAGTGTTGCCATAAAGTTTTGGTGCCTGGGCATCGAGTATATTTGTGGGTGAGATAGCGATGTGGTGGAATGACATGGAAACAAAGTTGATAGACATGCATGAGGTGACGTTGAACACCATTCCTAGTCATGCCATAACTTAAAGGTCTCTAGAAAGATCATAAACACGTCAGTGAAGGAAGAGAAAGACTTCGAGTAAGTGACTATTGGTTCATGACATAATTTGTTTAAATTGACGCAATTTAGGGCATGGGACACATTTTCTTCACCATAAAGAATGTGAGCTTTGTTCCCATGCCATTCCACCACAGCACCACCACAGCACTACCTAACCCACAAATATACCAGATGCCCAGGCATCAAAACTTTATGGCACCACTTCCACCCAAAGCGTCTCCAACTAAACCTACGAGACTTCATCTCCAATTCAGCTCTCACAGCTGGACAAGCTACCACACTTAACATGTACCTAGGCGCTGTTGAATCACTTATCCGCCTACGACGACTGCGACCTGATATTAGGATATCAGAAAGCTTTCTAAAAAAATGGGTACAATATTATCAAATCCTAAATAAAACAAAATATTAAGACAAAAAATGAAACTTCATAACTTACAGGATTTTTAAGTCTTTTATCCCAATGAAACACAAGTTACCGGTATTTTCTTTCTGTATATCTAACATGTATAAGAGATTTAATATATGGTTTATAACATAAAAAAAACTCTTCCCAAACCTGTTCGTCTCGTTCCAATAACAATAAAAAAAAACAATGTAAAAACTATATATTGTTTTGTTTAAACAAATTTGGATACAACATGGATCACCCTCAAAACAGGATTTTTACTCCCGAAATATAATTAAATGCTCATTGTCATGTTTACTACCAGAAATATTCAAAAAATCTAAACAATCATGAAATATCCCTATTAAAAACCTCATATTTCATGCAATAACTCCCCTTGAATCATAAATTGTTAGTATTTTGTCTTTAGCAACTATAAAAATCCTAAAAATCGGGTAAGTATCTCCGTAAAATAACACTTAAACAGAATTAATTCTAAATACTTTTAAACAAAATTGAGCTTTTAATCATTAAAGGCCTATCAAATCTGACTTTGTTGAAAATTTTTCCAACAAGTAATCAAAACAAAGTATCATTTTTAAAATAAAAGTTTGAAAATTTTAGAAAACGAAGCAAAATAAATAGAAAATGTTAACAAATTGACAAAAAATCAGAAATTAATAAAAAATCAAAGTAAATTCGTAAGGAAATGATTGAAAATTTTAAGAAACAGAAAAAAACGGAAGGAAATTGTAATTAAATAATAGAAATTAATAGGAAGAGTAACGAAATGAAAAGAAAAAGTTATCAATGAATAATTAATATTGAAAAGAATTCACAACATTTGACAAAATTTCAGATCTTAGGAACAAATTAAACATAATTCGATCAAAATGAATCTTTAATATGAAAAAGATTGCACCATAATACGCTTTAATAAAAAGACATTTCATAATATTAAGGGTTAATACATGAATTTTAAAGTGCATTACCACGATATTAAATTTCGTTAAAAAATATTTATATGTGATCCTGAAATTCGAACCGCATTCCTGTATGTAATATATGATCTATTTCCGTGCGGCTCTCCAATTATTTTTTCGGGATAACGTTTTATGTCGCAAATTTTATGCCATCTACAGCACCTCTATCCATGATTTTTTTTTGATGATGTAGATGTAATAGTGAGTGTCCTGTAGATAGACAGAAAATAAGATACTTGTGAAGAGACTGACAAAAAATCAAACCGGATGTAGCAGATGAAGATGTTGTGCCTATTGCTCTGTTGAAAGAAATAGGAAATCAATGGCTGCTACATACAAGTTGATATGCAGAAATTGGAATGTCAAGAGTGCTGTATATAAGTGGTATTCCTTGTGTTTGAAGTTATTGTTTTTTTTTACGTTATAAACCATATATTAAATCTCTTATACATGTTAGATATACAGAATGAAAATACCGGCAACTAGTGTTTGATTAGGATAAAAAATGTAAAAATCCTGTAGGTCATTGTTGTTTTAGAATTTTGTTATTGTGGATTTTACGGGAAACATTGCTAGTGGAAATGTTCCTTGAAGTTAACATTTGGTGAGCGTCAATGAATGATAACTACTGAAGTGAAAGGAGTGAACTGGAAAAAGGTCGCACACCAAATTGCTTACCTTGTATCAAACAATTTAGAATGTGTACCAACACCAGAATATAATTGGAATCTAAAGTAAGCATAACAGACGTTTACTAGGAAAACTAGGTGTATCTATTCATCTAGTGTTTTAGTTTCCGAGCATCAATGAAGGTATGCCATTTGTAAGGATGGTAGATTTTAGCTTAATTGTGTTTATAGTAGAATTTGTGCTGGTCATACTCTTCCTTGATTATTCCCTTATTAGGTGCATGGTAGTCCTCTTCTTGTCCCGTCATTTGTATACTACAATGTTGGAGAATGTAAAGTCGTTAACCAACTGTTTTAATATCGCGGAACATCGCATTGGTATCTAATGGGATAAATACAGATCGGGTACTCCTCGACAAGATGAATTAGATACAAGCCAGGATATAAAGGTTCATACGTATAACACGCGAGCCTACCGTTTTAAGTATTCATCCCAAAATTAAGGTGTTTGGAGGCGGTCAAATAGGAGCCCTAGTGGAAGCCCACCCATATCGTTCATTCCTAGCATTTCTGTTCCTTGTAGTTCCCATTGATTAAGATTCCAGGTCTTCCCACAACAATAAAGTTTCAAACTTACAACATTGCAAGTTTTATAAAGGCTTGATATCCGGATGTTGGTTCTTACATAGCTATTATATGATTATTCGAGCTTAGTCTAACGTCTCACGAAGATGATACCCTCATTTGGCACATAAGGGTCCACGCAGAAATTTTAAGTGGAACAAAGCATCTATTACTAATAATTTCCATAGAGGCTCAAAGGTAATTAGATGTGAGAAATCAACGCCCTTGAATATCATGAACACGCAATTGGAAGAATGAGTAAATTCCAAATGGCAACTTTCACTTCGATTTGTGCTGATAGAGAACATCTTAATACCAAGCATATAAGCTCGTTGAGAGTAGGGACATGCATACGACGATGTACTATCTCTGTTAGTGCATGATACTGAAAAGTTCTTTGGCTTCTCTGATGTACACATTGCGTCCAGTTTCCTTTACCGAGGGACAGTATGTGAATTATTCAAACAGGTTTCGAAATCATCGCAATGTAGGAAATCTTTTTTATCGGTAAGAGCAAGAGTTGATTCCTCGTGATCATACTCCAACCAGAAGAACTTGCTTCTAGTAGCGTTGGAGAAACTTTCGATGACTCTTTATCCAGCAACTGAATCGGCCAATTTACAGAAATGAAAATGCCTCATGGGGGTTTCCTTTTGCCTCTTGCCGCCTTATTCTTTGAAAATTGAAGAAAGGAATGTCTAAAGCCATATCTTATCTAGTGTTAGTAGGTAGCTCTTTAAGTAACTTACATGTGGACAAGTGCATTGTCACTTTGTCATTTCGGAGTATAATGGTTCCGAACTTAGAAATCACACGGGACGTTCAACTCCGAACCAAACAGGCACAATGTTGGATCTTGGCATATTTTGGATGCGAGGGGAATTCAAACCAACTCATAGCAGAATCTTGATAGAAGTTCATATGTTCATTTCGAGCACTAAGGTGACGCGCACTTTTGCCCTTCTTTGTTAAGATTTATCAAATGACGCGTGGGATGATTATTATTTATTCTACTTATTGGGTGCCGTGTGATCAGTCGTGTTCCAGGCTACAATTTTATATCTAAATTTTCGCCATTGTTCGAATTGTTCCCTTGAAATACAAAATTGGTGTCAAAAAAATAAAAAATAGACACACGCATCACTGCAACGTAGGCAAAGAAAAAAACAGGCGTGGGCTTATAATCCCCAAGGTTTTCCCGAATTTTAATCAAGATTAATCTATGATAACTTTTCTTTGCCTTGACACCATCATTACATATCGTGAGATTAATGTCAGAGAAATTATTTAGAATTAATTGTGGATACCAAAACTACGACTGGGGAAAGATTGGATCCTCGTCAGCCGTTGCCCAATTCGTCGCCAGTTCTGACGCCACGGTCAAAATTGACGAATCAAAACCTTACGCCGAATTATGGATGGGAACCCATCCATCAGTTCCTTCAATTGCAGTCGATTTACCTGAAAAGAGAACTCTCCGTGATTTGGTTAGCTCCAATCCTGATTTATTTTTAGGGAAGGCAATTATTGAAAAGTTTGGATCTTCCAAGGAATTGCCATTTCTTTTCAAGGTCTTATCTATTGAAAAGGTTTTATCTATTCAAGCACATCCAGACAAGAAATTGGCTGCTCAGTTGCATATTGAAGACCCAAAGAACTATCCAGATGATAACCATAAACCAGAAATGGCAATCGCCGTCACTGATTTTGAAGGTTTTTGTGGGTTTAAACCTTTGGATCAATTAAGGGTTACGATGGAAGCGATACCAGAATTGAATGAAATAATTGGACAAGAATTAGTTTCAGAGTTCGCGGAGAATATAAAACCAGAAGCTCAAATAGGCTCTGAAGATGATGTTAAAAATAGAAAATTATTGCAGAAGATCTTTGGTAAATTAATGAATACTGACGAGAGCGTCATTAATTCAAAGGCAAGGTCGTTGGTAGAAAGAGTAGCCATGGATCCAAAATTGTTTGAAAACATTGATCCAAGATTGCCAAAGTTAATTGAGAGATTAAATAGACAGTTTCCCAACGATATCGGTTTGTTCTGCGGTTGTCTTTTGCTAAACCACGTCGCCCTTAACAAGGGTGAAGCGATGTTCTTACAAGCAAAGGATCCACATGCGTACATCAGTGGCGATATTATTGAATGTATGGCTGCATCTGATAACGTTGTGAGAGCAGGGTTCACACCTAAATTTAAGGATGTCAAGAATTTAGTGGAGATGTTGACATATTCTTATGACTCTGTAGAAAAACAGAAGATGCCATTGTTATCTTTCCCAAGATCTAAAGGTGATGCTAAAAGGTCCGTACTTTATGATCCTCCGATTGCAGAGTTTGCAGTCTTGCAAACTATTTTCGATAAGAAACCTTGTCAAAGGCAAGTATTCGATGCATTTGAAGGACCTTCGATTGTCATTGCAACAAGTGGCTCGGGTACCATCCAGGTTAAGGGAGATGAGTCATCTCGTCAAAAGGTGAATGCTGGGTTTGTTTATTTTATTTGTCCTGGTGTAGAAATTGAATTAGTTTCAGAATCACAGGATCAAGAATTTACCACGTATAGAGCGTTTGTGGAAGCTTAGGATGTCTTCGACAACATCAGGATCGATATAGAATATACAAGGTGTATAGATTAGTAGCATTTTAATTGTGTTGTGGAATAGCCTCTGTTCTGAAATGTTTTATGAATAGGGATTGCCCCCGCAGTTGCAAGAGAACATATTTCGTCCCACAAGTTAAGTCCTCCAAACGGAGTACTTTTTTTTTGGTTGAATCATTTTCAAGCGACGGAAACTTTCAAAACAAGCGAACGATTTCTTTCGAAAACAATCACTTGAACTAATTGAGTCCCTTCGCGAATTTCGGTTAACAGCGACTATCTACTGCAATTGAATTTATCGTACTCCGCCACACTTCAGAGATTAATTATACCCAATTATGTCTGATATCGAAAAATCTCCAGAAGAAGAAAAGCCAACCAGAGTTCCAGAAACTGAAGAAGAACGAGCCGAACGTTTGGCAAAACAAGAAGAAATTGACTCTCGCTCGGTCTACGTAGGCAATGTTGATTTCCAATCTACTCCCGAACAAATTGAAGAATTTTTTCATGTGGTAGGAGTAATCGAACGAGTCACGATTCTATTCGATAGATACAGTGGTTTGCCCAAAGGATATGCATATGTTGAATTTGAAAAGGTAGAAAATGCCCAACAAGCAATTGAGCAATTAAACGGTAAAACATTTAGAGGTAGGGAATTGAGGGTTACAACAAAGAGAACAAATGTGCCAGGATTTAGACTGAGAGGGAGAAGGGGAAGAGGTAGAGGTAGAGGCAGAGGTAGAGGGCGTGGTGGGAGAGGTTGGAGAGGTGCTTTCCGAGGAAGAAATAATAGTGGCAGAGAAGAAAACGGTGACTCAAAGGAAGGTGGAAAGTCTGAAGAGACAGAAGCGACGCTCTCAGAAGATTAGCATGAGAATGATATAGATCGTGAAATTGTATATTGCAAGTATCTAATTCCAATGAGATGTATTCCTTGTCCTTACGTGAAGTACATTATGACTCTATCTATAAAGCAAAGTATTCCACTGTTTGGGACCAGTGGCTGTGTTTTCTAGTAAAATGCGATTATTGGAGAGCATATTCCCGGGCTGATGAGTTATTAGCTTATTCCAAGTAAGAAAGTATCCGGTAAGTATTTACCAACCTCGTGATATTGTATTTTCTCGAATAAAGTAGCTTGATTTATTAAATTTATGTAACTTGAACTAGGCAATAATGAAATTGCACAAACATTCCAAGATATACTTGAAATATCATCTAATACCACTGGACCTTGGCAACTTATGGTCTTCAACCTGGCAAACATGATGGCAATTATGGGACCCGCTAGGATTCCAACACGAATACCCATTGTAAAACTGAAAGGTTAGCCCCTTCTCTGGCGATATTAGCTGCAGAATTTGGATGTGTTTCAATTCCATGTGAGAGAACAAGATGTAGTTGAATTCCTTAATATGATTGAAATTACATATTCACATCAGCTGGGATGTAAGACCGTCTTCAAAGATTTAGGTAAATGAATTATTCACGATTTCAGTTAGAGGACCGATTCACCTAATAAACTCCCCCTGGACGAGTGTACTCTTTAGTATAAGCGAACCATTTTCCATTCATATGGCTACTGAATCATGGTACAAATCCATAAACACAAGCAAATGTTTATCGAACAAACACCTGTGTTTCTTGTGGGTTGTAAAATTTGGGTCTATGCGAAGACCCATTTATCAAGGGATGGGTCAAGCCGCTTGTGAATAAGGTAACTCCAGTCTGGTCTTGTAATGACTCATTCCTAATCTCCCAATCTCATTGACTCCAACCACTTGATGTTTTTTACAACCAGAACACCATAAAAGGATCCTTGAAACTAAAGGAAATAGACTACCCATTAGCATTTCAAATGTTCCAACACTCTGGATGCAGCAGGGAACGATAGTTTTCTGCTCTTTAACCTCATACTATGTTAAGACTCCAAAGACGGTTAGAAATTAATCAAAAAGCGGATGGATTTTGTGTCACGTCTTTTCTATTGTTTAAAAGCGCTTTTATACAATTTAAAAAAACCAAATGATTCTCCTGGATCTGTTTCGAAATGGAAAATCGACATTAGTCGTTTTGGATAGTTCATGAAACTCAATGGTTTTCCTTTTTATGACAATCGAAATTGCCAGAAGTTTAAAGCAAGCATCACCAATGTAATATGTAGTTGCTTTGATACTAAATTGAGAGCATCCATCTTCATAAATCTACTTCTCCATGTAATTTCTGTGGTTAATTAATGCCGAATGGAAAGATATCTACAAAATCTGGCTGGGAGTTGTGACACGCAGAATTCTGATTCTGTTTGCTTTTTTGTATCTGGACTAATAGTCCCTCATAAAGGAATTGATGAAATTTTGGCAAAGTATGATTTCCAATGCTGTTGTCTCGCCACCAATTCGTTTGTCCCTGGTAATGCTGTTGTCCACTCTTTCTACAGTTGTGCTCACCAGGAATGGACTGTTGCACGAAATATTTGTCATCAATGAGTTTTATCGGCTGTGTTGATATGAAAAATATGTTATGTGTGATGTTTTGCTTGTCTCTAGGGAAGGAAGCCTGTGAAGTGTGGGAATCCGTGGCTCTTCTTATTTTTAAAATCGATGTATCAACTTCATGTGGACTTTTATCGGAACATTTGGATAG
>JAKUCC010000288.1:0-13174 GCA_030563365.1 Hemisphaericaspora xylanilytica | reverse complement strand
TATTGCCCTGAAGTCACCATTCCTGATGATCACCATTTCTATTCTACACAATCTCCATGACCACGCCAGAATATGTCATTAACCTATCATCAGATGAAGAAGAAATAGACGATAATGATGTTGAAATAGTCGAATTTCGAAAATTAACAGCTGATCTCATCCAAAACCCACAACAACCACCTGAATCACGAACCACCACCAAAAAGCTCGCCGATATCCAATGTCCCATCTGTTTCGACGAAGTGACCCAGGCAACCACAACGACATGTGGGCACATCTTTTGTCTTGAATGTATCCAACAGAGTATCTCTAGTTCGCATGCACGTGGGCAAGTACGAAATAATGGAAGTGGAAGGAGAGGGCAGGGACTGGGAGTGGGACTTTGTCCATTGTGTAGGAAAAAGGTTAGCTTTAAGGAAACGATTGTGTTGAGATTGAAGAAAGGTAAGAGAAGTGGTGTGCCTGAGTTACCTGAGACGCTGGTGAAGAAGAATGAGATTCCTGTTGAATCTCTTGCGTCGAAAGATAAAACGGAAATAGAATAGCTCATGAAATTGTCAAGGGGAGAGGCATTTCTCCAGAGTGATAAAGCAATCAGCAAGACTAAGCTATTTCGAATGATGTTGATTGGAAAGAACTTCGAGATTTTGCAAAAGATATGAGCTTATTCAAGCAGGGTCATTTCCTTCGAATGGAGTCAGACTAACATCCTACAACATATGGTGGATCTCGCCGACAATACTCAGGCAGCACTATGTTGAGACGTTCCCGTCGATGTAGAGAATGATCACACGACTTCATGTTTAAAATATTGTCACTGGTTGCGATAATCCCAAATTGTCACGACTCACATCAGAAAATTCACTCCGGTCAATCGACGTGACAGTATAATGTGGGGGCATTAGTCCTTCCAATAAATTCCTAGTTAACACTTCTATGTTAATTAAAATATCGTATGTATACACTACCTACAAATACAAACCTTCAAGATTTTCCTCTATCTTATTTTTAAGAACTCTTTCCTTTGCCGCTCTAAAATCTTCTGCCTTAACTTGCATACGTCTTTCTCTTAATGCTAATAACCCTGCTTCAGTACATATAGCTTTGATATCAGCACCCGATAATTCATCCTTTGAGGTCACAATTTCATCCAAGTTGACATCATCAGCCAAACTCATCTTAGATGTATGAATAGTCAAAATCTTCTTTTTAGTATTTGCATCTGGATTCTCAAATAGAATCTTACGGTCAATTCTTCCCGGTCTAATCAATGCTGGATCAAGCGATTCTATTTTATTGGTAGCCATAATAACCTTGATATCACCTCTGTCATCAAACCCATCCAATTGATTTAATAATTCCAACATAGTTCTTTGAATTTCACGTTCACCACCAGAACTAGATTCGTATCTCTTTGTACCGATTGCATCAATTTCATCAATGAAAACAATCGAAGGCGCATGCTCCGCAGCGATCTGGAAAATTTGTCGACATAACCTTGGTCCATCACCAAGATACTTTTGAATTAATTCTGATCCAACAATTCTCAAAAAGGTTGCACTTGTTTGATTGGCCACCGCTTTGGCTAATAACGTCTTCCCTGTACCCGGAGCACCATATAATATAACACCTTTAGGTGGTTTTATACCCATTTCTTCATATAATTCCGGATGAGTCAATGGCAATTCGACTGATTCTTTAATTTCTTGAATTTGTGATTCCAATCCACCGATATCTGCATATGATTCAGTTGGAGATTTATCAAGCTTCATCACAGAAACCATTGGATCGGCATCATCTTGTAATACCCCGACAACCGCTACCGTCTTGTGATGTAAAAGAACTGAACAACCCGGTTCTAACAAACCTTTATCAACAAAGGACATGATCGACACATAATATTCAGAACTGGCAGTACTCGAAACAATTGCATGATCGTCATCAATGATTTCTTCCAATGTACCCACTGCCATTGGTGATCCTCTTAATTCGTCAATCTTTTCCCGTTCCTCAGCTTGTCTTGCTTCAGTAGGTTGGAATGCTTCTTGGTTGGTTACAAATTCTTCTTCTAGTAACAAATGATCTTTGATTCTCTCCAATTTCAATAATTTCAATTTACACCTGGTATTGGGGAAAACCGTTGGCAATTTAACGGCAGTATCTGGTCCCTTTCTTCTCTTTTTACCAAATTTAGATTCTACTGGTGGTTCGTACTTTGGTTTTTCCTTTTTCTTATCATCTTTCTTCTTGTTGTTTAAAGCATCGCCACCTGGCAAATTAGATGGACTCTGACCCATTGTAAATAATGTCTGATCTATATATGCAATTGACTGGAAAGGTTAATTATACTAGTCAAGGGTGAATTGGAGTTTTTCAGAAAGTTATGTAGTGTAAGTTTTTTTCTGTTTGGGTTTGTTGCCACTGTAAAATTTTATTGACTTTACTTTGAGTTCAATTAATAATAAGAACGCCAAACCAAACTAAACCAACCGAAAAAAAGGCAACCATTCCCAATCGGGTAAGTCAATCACGTGAGTTTCTGGAAACCTAATCAGTAACTCTTTATCAAGCTTACAATGAATACTGTACAGTTTTCAGAATGTTGGAAGATATTATCATACTGGCTGATAGATATTCTTACTTTGCAGCTATCCCTCTAAGTAAATCGTAAATGCTTTGGTAATTGGGGTAATACTGCTCTTCCACATTTAAACAAGAAGTGGTAAGCTTTAGTAGAGAATAATCATTGGCAACACGATTTGACCAACTTCCCCCGGTAAACTAGTATATTTGTAGTCTGTCATATTGAAGGGTTGTTCCTGAGTGCTTTCATCTGTTGTTGTAACATAGTTTGTTAACTACTGATTGATTTGTGACAGACCCAAACCCCAATAGAAAATTATTTTTCTGTTACTATCAAATCAGTGTAGTGTGACACTACCAGAGTTTTACAACACTACCTACAACTAGCAAATTCACGCTTGGTCTTTTAAGGCAGGAGTAACTAGAAAGCCGTCTTATTTCCAACAGGCATGGAACAATCAGGTAATCTGCCTACGGGACTTTACCGAAAGGATTTTCGATCCCTTCGAATCAAGAATTCTTCACTAAATGGACCCAAACCAAGAAACAGTCTAACTAAAAGGGAAACGACACCACCACCTGCAAGGATAACCATTCCTACAGTTTCACCCACAGAGAGTGATAACCCAACAGAGGTAAACGAGAAAATACAACAAGCGCGTGCAATTCGAACAAGATTAGCATCATTATCACCGGGAAAACTGGTACATACCCCAAACCATCATCATGTTTCTATTGACCTTTCGCGATCACCGCCATCCCCAACAAGGACATCAACCAATACATCGACTAGGCTTCCCAGAGATTGTTTTGACTCACCAATTCCTTCTGAGCTAGTGGAACGACCCCCGGAGCCTATAGTATCAATCCCATTGCGATCTTTTAGAAACAAAAAGCAATCCTTGAGTTTAACATCAAATTTAATGCATTATTCCCTTAACGTGTCTAAGGATAACGATTATCTATACATTTCACGAAAGGGGAGCATAGTATCGCATTTTTTTATAAAAAGACGAGATCACCTACAGGGGTTGACGTTTTCCAATGAGTCGGTGGTGATTGAACTCAAGGACAAACGAGGAATAATAGTAGCACAACATGACAGTAATGACACGAATTTACGAGAGTATTTCAAAAAGAACCCAATTTGGAATGCAGATACTTCAAAGACGATCAAGGACGTCACAGCAATCGAGGAAAGATTTGAATACATTGTTGATCCATTTAGCCTGGCAAAATTCAAGTCTCGTCTTACTCGAGCGAGAGTCAGAAAAAGCATGGGCGGAGATTCGGTATCGGCGCCGATTGAATTAGAAGAAGATGAAAATAATGATATCATGAGTATTTTCCGGGATGAAGATTTCCGGCCATATGAGGTTCCAGCGGATTTTTCACCAGATTTGAAGTACGGATTCAATCACTCGCCAGTGTTTAGAATTGCATATTCGGATTTCAAGACATTGTACAATAATGATTGGGTAAACGATACAATAATAGATTTTTTCATTCAGTACGAAATAGACAAAGCAATCAAGTCAAACAAAATTGAGCCTCGAGATGTATATGCATTTAATTCTTTCTTTTTCACAAAACTAGTGACTAAGTCTACAAAGGATCCCAGTATTCCTCCTAATTATTATAGCAACGTGAAACGATGGTTAGCAAAGGTAAATCTCGAGACCTACCCCAGCATCATCTTACCCATTAATGAAGGAGCACATTGGTATTGTTGTATTATCCGTGGATTGAATGACATAATAGAAGCATCAATTAAAGAAGGGAATAGAGGTAATAAAGAGGATCCCTTGTCTTCAGATGCAAGTAATCTTGAACAACATTCAAGCCCACCGTCGGATACATTTAACAAAGGCGAAAGTGATACAAAAGAAGAAATAACAGCAGCAAAAATAAAGAAGACTCACCCACGAGCAGTAATTTACGTGTTTGATTCGTTAGCATTCAAGGGACATAATATCAATACTCCACTTAAAAGTTTCATTATTGATTATTGTAAGGATAAGCTCGATGTCACGATAACTAAGGATCAAATCATCGTGTTAAATGCAAGAGTCCCTCGACAAAATAATCTTAGCGACTGTGGTATTCATGTCATATATAATGTTCGAAAATGGATTAATGATATCTCCGAATGTGAGAGACTTTGGAGAAAACCGCAACCACTGATAACGGAGATCAAGGCATTTTTTGATCCCGATGAACGAAAAGGCATGAGAAAAGAATTGATCAAGACTTTATTGGATTTACATGAGAGACAAGTGCATACAGATGTACATAAACATGAGGAAGAGGATGATGATGTAATCGAAATTAAACCAGATCCAATTCTGGAAAATTCGCTACAGAGAAAATCATCATCGTCGTCGAACGATTCATCTCATTTGGGTGTGTTTGCCAAGGTAAAAGAAAAATCGTCGGTAGTGATATCTGGGCTTCAGCGGTATCTTCAATCGAAACATGTCAGTACTCCAGAAAAGCGTACATCCATTGAACCCGAAGAACCAGTTGACAAGGTAGACAACGAGGGTGATACCATTATGAAAGAACAAGATCACTCGGCAGTTTATGCGAAGGAGCGCAATATGCTTAGAGAAGATTTGGATCAATCAAATCCGAGCAGTGATAACAGTGATGGCGATGTAATAATGCAGGATGAATCTAAAGATAAATTGGTATCGAATGCAGATAATGAGATTGATGTTTTCAAAACTCCCGATGAAATACCAAATCTGTCACGTAGTGCTAGTGAAACAAGTCGTACCGAGGAAGCGACACCGGAAGCAGAAACTACAGAGAAGAATATTGATGTGCACCAATCTGCAGCAAACTCTTTGCCTCTGACTACTGTTCGTTCAGTAGATCCTTTATTAGTGGGGATTTCTAGTGGGATAAGGTTCAGAAATGTGGATTTAAACTTCTATTTCCGTTCTTTGGTAGATGTACCTGAAATTGTTTTTACTGCAGTTAATCAAAAGATTCCGAATCGAAATTTGCCAGTTTCTGATGAAATTATTGATTTAATTGAGCGGTTTGTTTCGTCAGTGAAATCTCAAAACGAAGCAAACCATGGCTATCTTGCAAAGAAATTTGAGGAAGAATATGAGGAGATTATCAAGCAAGAACGATCACGGGCTGATTTGTCGAGGCCAATAAACACTCCCATTGCCTTTCAACTGCTCAGCTCTTCTGAATGCTCAGGTAATGACAGCGACGATGAAATGCTTTCGAAAAATATACAAGGTGTATCTGATTTGTCAATTTCAGGGATTGGAAGTAGTTCATACCCGGACAATTTGGTTGTCAGGACATTAGATCCAAAGAGAAATGAGAATCGTTATTCTGAGTGTGACGAGTGTGATGTTCAAGTAGTGCAGGTAATTGATGACACGAGCCCATCAACTCCACAGAAGTTGACCAAATCATTGACTCGAAGCAGTCCAGACAAAATAGGACTTGCTGAAAATGTTAGTCAGTCTAGCGACAAACAAATTTTGAAAGATTGTTTGAAAAGTCCCAAAGATGAGTCTATGACATCAATCATTACTGAGAGAAATAAGCGTTTAGCTGCAGCGAAATTAACGTCTTTAAATGTTGACTCAAACGGAATTGAAGAGAAAATGAGAAATCGATTGGCATATGAAAGGGGACCAAGTACTATCTCCAAAATAATCGACATCCTTGATGGTGAGTCCAAGCGGGAGAGCACTTTGGGAGAAAGCAAACTTCGCGATACTAAAGGTTCTAATAATACAAGAAAATCCAAGATGGAGAAAAGTATGGACAGTGACAGTCCCAAACGAGAAGAAAAAAGCGCGGAGACAAGTATAAATAGTGACAGTCCCAATCGAGAACCAAAATGCATAGAGATATTATCATCATCTTCTCCACATCGTCCTCAAGAACCAGGCAAATCAGGACTACAGGTAATAAACAGAGCGAATGAAGGGCATAAAACCGTAAAGGATGATTCACATCGGAAAATGGATTCAGTTAATCGCGATATATCCAAGAAACTTACGGGTAATTCAAAGCAATCACGAAGCGAGGATGACAAAAATATCAATGACAATAGCAACATTTATAGATCAAAAGAACTGTCGGAAACCCCTGAACACGTGAAGCTCTCAACATCAAGAGATTTTTATTCAGGGACTCGCAGGCTGCCGACCGGGAACCCAAGAAACATATTGGACCCATATACAGGAAGCGACTTATCGGGTCGGCTAGTTGGGTTAAGTGAGGTTCGTATAAATCGAAGCGGCCATGCTTTAAATAGACAGGACACAAAGAATAATCTGCCGGACGTATTACAGATTGGTTCACACAGAATTACGCTCAGGATACCAAGTCTAAAAGAACTGAAAGCGAATGCATCAGACATGTCGCGGGACCTTTTCGCGGAGCGATTGCAAACGGAGGAATCCAAAGATCAGTTATCTCCTGAGACCAATTCGACGACGAAGTCGAATCTCGACGATTCAAAAAATCAGACCAGTGTGTCTCCGAAGAAGAAACCAATTGCATGGTCCCGACTTCCTCCGAGAAATGTCACACTGAAAATCCAAAGGCTAATCAAACCAGCATCCTCAGCTCTGCAGCCAATACACATCCACGACTCCCAGGGAAGTGACAGTAACGAAGATGTAACTATTCTAAATTCAAGCGACAAGAAACCAAGCCAAGATGACGACTTAACCATTGTTAGTGAAGTTACAGTTATACCAGATGTCCCTAATGAGAAGGAACAAGAAAAGCAGAGAAATTTGAATCGAAAATCGGATGAGATTAATAGAGATGATGATAAATCTGACCTTCAAAATCCGAGAAATCGCCGGCCTATAATTCTGGAGTATGATTACAGATGGGCCACTAATCGTGAAACAAGGGGTATGAAAAGGAGACAATCGGAATTATCACCATCTCCAGTTCTTATAACAGCAGCAGAGGCTCGGAAGATGAATAAGCGCCCAAGAAGAAAAGCCAATAAGTAGTTATCAAATGTATAGATTCATGATCAATTTTACGAAGAAGAATATCTATGGAGGGAATTGTAGAAATAGCGACCTGTAACTTTGCCGTGTCGATATGCGTGCGACGATATTTAACGTGTGAGTGTTTTTTTTTGCTCTAGTTCTCCGTGTTTTCAAATTTTAACACATTTTAGCAAAATATATACACACATTAGCTTGTCTTTCTAGACCACAATAAACCTTGGAATATGTCAGAAGAAGTCAGGGAACACTCTCCTATTCCAGAGGAAAAGACCTCTGAGCCAATTGAACATACAGAATCTCAAAATCAAGAAGAATCAAAATCCACCCCACCACCATTACCACCAAAAGATAAACTGTATATCTCGGCTGCCACCGAATTAGGAAATCAAGCAATCACGTTTTCAGTGACTGATAATGTTTCACGTATCTCGGTTGTTCGTCAAGTTGAGTTTTATTCGTCTCCGCAATTGAATGAGGTGTCTGATATATTTGTTAATAATTCGATCGGCTCAGATACCATCAAAAGTCGAATTGATCAAATCAAACAGGATGATAATTTATCTGATGAATTAAAGTATTGGATAAGATACGTCGAAGATTATAGTAATGAATTCCTAAGGAAGGAGAATGGGATAAAAGAATTGGAGGAGAATATACTTAAAGGAATTCCTGATTCTATTCGTGCTTTGGTGTATTTAAAGACTTTACAAGTTAGGTTCAAATTAAACCCAAAGGAGGGTTTTGCAAGTTTGCTTACTCGAGCTAAGCATTCCAATAGTAATAAAGATCAATTTCTTGAAAAGTTATCTTTGGATAACAATTCCAAGGAAGTTTTGATGGTATTGAATTATTATGTGAATGATTTGACTAACAACAATAATTCAACAGCATTAGATTCCATCCCTTCTGAAGAACTGAAAAATGAGAACCAAGTCGATTCTAGTGCTGGTTCCAATAAATTACCATTCAACAAGTCTTTGATTCATATTGCCAAATATTTATCTTCCGTTTCCGCTTACTCTCAAGAAGATGTCCTTTATATATTGTTGAAGTTTAACAAGTTATTCTTGAACTTGATTAAGGACGAATTCTTTTATAAAGTGAATCGAACATTGGAAGAGGAGCTACCAGAGGAGTTTAAACACATTGCTGTCCAGGGTATCAATTTGAACATTTTTTACAAAAGTCTTGTTTCG
This sequence comes from Hemisphaericaspora xylanilytica, assembly GCA_030563365.1. Lineage (NCBI taxonomy): Eukaryota > Fungi > Ascomycota > Pichiomycetes > Serinales > Debaryomycetaceae > Hemisphaericaspora > Hemisphaericaspora xylanilytica. The sequence goes on along the minus strand of JAKUCC010000288.1, from coordinate 4,383 downwards.
AATTTCTTTGAAGATATTTGGTCTCAAGAAGAATGCGTGAAGATCCTTGATTTTGTGGTGTTTGAAGGATTTGATTTTATATTAAGATTGATAGTATGGGCATTTTCTGAAAATAAACAAAAAGTTGGTCAATTGGAAGGAGATGACCTTCTTAGATTTATTCACTCTCGGGAATTTTTATCAGATTTAGCTCTTGATTTCCCCGGAATATTAAGTCAAGAACCTCAGATTATCAAATACGAAAATGAATTCCATCTTATTCATGCAAACTCACTTAACAATAATACAAATGAATTGACCAATTTGAAAGAAATAAATGAAGAATTGTTAATCAAGGTAAATGAATTGAAGAATGGTATAGATAATTTACAAACTACATATAATGAGATTTTGGGTCAGAGTGAACAATACACGACAGAATTACAAAAGGCCAAGGAAGAAAATGAAGACTTATCAAACGTAAAGGAAGAATTGCAATTAAAGTATGAGAATTTGACAATGAAAGAAAATCTCAAGAATACTATAAAGGCAAATAAGGATTTTTCACAAAGAAATAAAGAATTAGAAGAGCAAATTGAAGAAGTAAGAAGTTCAATTGAAAAGAAGAGGGGCAAGCTTGATAAACTTGCTCCAAAGAAACTGAAACTGCCAACTCCTCCTCCAACAGTTGACGAGAGCAAAGAGGCGGGTTCTCTAGAAGAGACAACTGGAAAGAACGTAGAACCAGAACCTCAATCTGAGAATGTCGAGGATAAGGTAAATGATAATTCTACTTCTACATAGTGTGCATGGAGTATCACCATAGTTAGATCTTTATCGTAGATATATAGGTGTTATTCATAATAGGCTTCATATGCATAATTTACAAATTCCTATAAACGAATAAGATCTACTAACAAGTTCAAATAGTAGTAAATCTTTCGTATCGTATGATGTGGTACGATGTGTTTGTATTCAAAATGGTGCAATTTAAATTGTTGCGCGCGAATGCCAATGTTCAATTTAAACCGTCAGTCCATTTTGAATCACTAGGCACGAAAAATCTCCACCAACATTAACACCATACTTCTTACCCTGTGCATAGCAAGTATTGAAACCAATTAAATCACTTTCAATCTCATCATAACACATCCTTGTGTCTCTTACCGTTTGCAGTATACACACCAGAAAAATGCCCACTGATAAGAAAACAGAAGCAACGGACGCCGCTTTGAGAGTCGGTGTAGTCGGAGCCGGACTAGTTGGTTGTTTGGCTGCATTAGCCTTTGCTAAGAAAGGATACAATGTGACCTTATTTGAATTAAGACCCGATCCAAGAACTACTGATGACAAGTCCAAGAAGAACTTAAGATCGATTAACTTGGCAGTTAGCAATCGTGGTATCCGTGCCTTGAAATATGTTGACAACGAAATGGCTGATCGTATTCTTGAATATGTCATTCCCATGAAGGGAAGAATGATTCATGATTTGACCGGGAAGAAGCAAGAATCTCAATTATATGGATTGCATGGGGAATGTATAAATTCTATTGACAGATCATTTTTGAATGAATGCTTATTAAACGAATTAGATAGGGCTCATGTTAGAGTGCTTTTCGATCATAAATTGGTCAAATTGGAAGATGTACCTCAAAAGGATAAAGCACCAGCATTGACCTTCTTTGATGGTAAAGTTCACGAAACCAAGACGTATCAGTTTGATTTTATCGTTGGTGCCGATGGTGCTCATTCTCAAGTTCGATATCAATTGCAAAAGGCAATGAAGATGGATTTTTCCCAGAAATATATTGACATGCAATACTTGGAACTTTATATTCCACCCAACAACGACCCAAATGCAGATAGCAAGTTCCACATTGACCCCAACCATTTGCATATCTGGCCAAGACATAATTATATGTTAATTGCCTTGGCTAATAAAGATGGTTCATTCACATCCACCTTCTTCAGTCCATGGTCAGTTATTGAAGCAATTAAATCAAGTGAAGAGTTTGTCGAATTTTTCCAGTCAAGTTTCCCTGATGCATTTGAATTGATTGGTTCGGAAGCATTGGCACAAGCATATGCAACACACCCAAGAGGTTCGCTCATGCAAGTAAGTGCCTATCCATACCACAGTCCAAATGGAAGAGCAATAATCATCGGTGATGCAGCCCATTCCATGGTTCCATTTTATGGACAAGGAATGAATTGTGGGTTTGAAGATGTCAGAGTCTTGATGGAATTGATTGATGAAACAAAGGATGCGAAAGAAGCATTCATCAAATACTCCAGTCAAAGAAAGGAAGATCTTGATGCCATTTGTAAATTAGCGCTTGATAATTATTATGAAATGTCGTCAAAGGTCACTAATGTTTGGTATTTAATGAGGAAGAAGTTGGATTATACATTAGGGAAATATGCCAATGAAAGATTGTTCCAATGGTTACCTTTATATACAATGGTATCATTTAGAGACGATATTCCTTATTCGAAAGCGGTTGCCATTGAAAAGAGACAAGCAAAGATTTTGACTAGACTTCAGTATGGTATGACTGCGACTTTCATAATAGTAGGTATGGCCAAGTTGGGGCAAATGTATCATAATCTCCGTAGAAATTAGATCCCCAATTGAATGTGTAATGTATAAGACCTAGTAATCCTGTATTTAGATTGATTTTTAAATAAATTGTAATGTTCAGTGAATCTTACAAATTTTGCAGCCAATTCTATATCAGCAAGATACAGACACTGCAGTACAGATTTGCTCATTATGTTCATAGATTAGTAATATGGGGGAAGTAACCACTCACACCTAATCCACTCACCATTCAATCATTTTTCGTCTCTGATCTTGTTACAATGTCATTGATTATGATACTTACTTAGGTCTGATTTTGCACAAGTACATTACCCAGCGTGGTAAGTCTTGCTGTTCTATTTTTGTTTCCATTGTTTCGAATACTCTTTGTGTGTGGGACCGGCGATCTCCATTAAAGCGTTCTAACTAGACCATCTAGTATGACTCTATCTTAGCTTTGCTTATGATTCCAGAAAGACGACGTTTCCAAAAACAGACTGACCCAAGGACCGAATGGTAGGTATCATTTTTCTTTCTAACATTAAGAAGAAAACGATCCTATTATAAAACTATACAGAAAAGACTTGGTCCTCAACGGGTTATAATTTATTTAATTGTATGTTATCTAGGTTGGTATTATGTTTTCCTCTTTTCATTTTAACAGTTTATCTTCACAGATTTGATGTTATGTTCATTTCTAATAGTTAGCTTTAAGGGTGACTGTTTCGAATATAGTTCTGAAGACATTTGTGTCTCATCCGGGTGAAGACAGATGCAAGGACAACCGGGTAACCCAGTATTATTAGAAGACTGGAGTGTCGATGAATTGAATTGAAAAAAATTACACTTCAATTTTAATGTAGCTTCTTTGCAGAGTTAGTTCAGTAATCAAGATAATTACATATTGGTGAGAAACTAAGTAAGCTTCTCATCAGATTGAGAGTCGAAGAAATTTATTACAAATACTCAGTCGAATCAAAGGTCAGGTTTACAGAACATCATCAATCAAATTATTCAATGTTCGACTCCTATTATCTAAGTCTGCGAACGATGGTTCATACTTTCGGCTTATCATTTCCCTGAGCTTGTATGACCTTTGAGGTTGCTAATTCAGTCACTGCTTCGGTGTGCTTTTCGATACTGTTGTTGATAAGCTTTGGAGCAATATCTTGTTTGGCACTTGATCAGTTTGAAATGTTTGCTAGGTCGGACATTTGATTGGAACTGCGATTGAATATTTGTGGTCCTTGACTCTTAATCTGATGAGAAGGTTACCTAGTTTGCTCACCAAATCTACAATGTTATCTATATTACAATTCAAGTGAAGAACTTTCACTTCAATTTGCCGATGTACTTCTCGACACTATATGGCTGATGCCACACGACAGTCGTCTTCATCATTCATCATAAATCAGAATTAAATGAAGTTTTAAACCCATTGATGCTTTTCAAGAATCAACTGGAGCAAGCTTTCTTGGAGTACATTTATACTTTATAGGTTTCATCTGGATGTCGAAAAAAGCAAAAAATCGAAATTACTAGGGGGAAGAACTTTTTTTTCTTAAAATCAATGTATATTAATTATATAATCTAAAACTTAACTATACACTAACATACACGCCTCCGTGACTAGAGTCTGGAGGGACAACTCTATCTTTGACTTTAAGTGGTTCAAAAACCTTTTATAGGCGTACTACGCAACTGGATGTAGCGTAGCCTGTGTGAGATTCTCCTATACCGGCATACTCACTAAAAAACCATCATTTCCTTTCTCTTGACCTTTTCTCCTTGTCTGTATGAAACTTTATGTTGACTTTGTCAAT
>JAKUCC010000287.1:0-13190 GCA_030563365.1 Hemisphaericaspora xylanilytica | reverse complement strand
GTAATTGCTGTTGATTAGTTAATCTTGTTATCTAGTTGAATAATTAAATTTATTGACTGTAAAATTATGGTTTATACAATCAACACTTTTTTGATTACTTGTACATACTAATTAAACACACACACGTATATATATCTATACTAACACAATGTCATCAAAGTCATTGGTTAAAGAACTTGATACATTGTTTACACAACTATCATCACAACAACAACACCAACCAGAAGAAGAAGAAGAGGAAGAGGAAGAAGAAAATGAAAAACAAGAAAAACAACAACCATCAGAACATGTACAACCAGATACTTCAAACCTATATCTCCTCATCGGTCAATACTTGGAATCACACAACTCTCTAACCACAATACGACAATCATCAACTAACATCAGCGACGAACTATCACAAATTCATCACAAATACGTCACTACTACAAATCATGAATGCATATTCCTAGAAATATTGACCCAATTACTGCCTGTATTTAACCCACAAGAAACCCAATCATGGATCCACACGTATCTCAAACCAGCATTAGATTCAAGTGGTTATGACACTCTATTCGTTGAAAAGGCAAGAAATTTTATTCGAAAAGTATGTCTTGATACTGGAAATAGTGATGATGTCAAATTGAAAAACCAGAGACAAGAAACCGCATTGCAAATTATTGAACAAATATATCAACTATACCTTGATGATGACCAAAAGAATGACTTATTGGATTTACAAATTCCTCAACAACAAATGGATAATCAAGCCTATTATGAACGATTAAGATTTATTAAAACAAATTGTCAATCATTCTTACAAGATTATGGTTTGACTTATACTAAGTCTTATTTCAACATATTGAACAACCATTTATTACCTGCAAACACAAGATTGGATTCACTAACCCTACTTTCCTCACTTGCGTCTAGTCAACCATCCTCAATCAATCAAATAGTGGAAACAGATCTTTTCCTCAACCTATTACGATGCATATTATTCGATTTTAATGAAATTGTGGTTCATACTTCGATAACAATTTTAACCATGCTACTTCCTCAAATATGTAGCCAGATTGGCAAATATTCACCTGATTTATTCATGATTTATACCCGTGTTCATGATTGGGGGGATTTCCTGAGTGCAATTCCCGATAGATATAATGAACTCCAGAATTATCTAAATCAAGAGAAGATTCCTTGGGAAATAGCCAAGTTTGATGATGATCCTGTAGCCAAGGATCTTTCCTTTGATTATCCTTATTTTTATAGTTTGTTATACGGGTTGTATTTATTCAATTTCCGAAAATTTGCTCAAGATCCCTTTGGATATATGCAGACTCATAAACCCACTTTATTCAAATTTTCATACCTTCAGCATTTGGATTCAATTATGCAATCATCATCAGGAAAATCACTTCATGATGCAGTGAAAGCTAAAGCAAACCTGCTTCTTCAATCATTCTTAGTACATCCAAAACTATTAACTGAAGATAATTTCAGTCTTGAACAGGAATTGCGTCACCCGACTGGTTGGATCCAACGAGAAAATGAAGAGCCTACTACTGAAGAAATTGCAATCGAATGCCTTTCATTAAATCCTGATATTATGATAAATTTGGGTGACACGTTAGGCATTCAATCGAAATTGATCGAGAAGCTACATGGAGAAAATAACCTATTACCAATAGCGACTACTATGATCTCGCGTAGTTCTTCATTGTCAGGGCCGATGCAGCAGATAAACAACGGAGTTCTTCTGAAAACATTGACGAACTTCTATAGGAAAATGTCAATCATACCTACCGATTTAGTAATTGATGATCAAAAACCCCACAAGGTTGAGCATGTTTTAAGAGAAAAAGTTCCATTCAAAGATGTAAGATTTGATGGTTTAAATATAGATGAAACAGAAGAAAGTATAGATGGAATTGAAAAGGAAATATCAACATCTCCTGCAACTCCATACAATCCTCCTGATTTTTTCCAGGAGCTACTTGAGACTCATGAAAAGCTTCATGGTTTTGGTCAACCGCAGGAACAGCAAAACCTGCAACCTCCAAGCAAATCGAGTAGTTCGTCTGGTTTGGATGAACGTCAATTGTCGAGTAACAGTATAATAAATGATAAATTGAAACACGAACTTCGTTTATCACGCCCAATGTCATCACCAACAACCAATCTCGAAACATCAACAGTTACAAATATGGGATCTCCCGACACCGTGAGTTTGGCACCCAAAACTGGTGAAAGGGTAAATTGCATTGGAACAGCAATTGATTTCTACCAGAGACAATTGTTATTGTTTAAGAATGAGCTTGAATTTAGTAGTTATATCAAACATTTGAACAAATTCCAATATGTGCAATTGCGGCTCAAGTTGAATAAATTACGTGAGGAAATAGCATCCAAAGAGCTGGAGTCGCAGGATATTGAGCTCAAATATGCATCGCTAAAGGATGCATATGAGAATGTGAATGAGATTTTGGAAGAGGTGAGAAGGGAATTGTGCTCTGTAAAGGAGGAACATGTTGTACTGGTCAATGTGTTAAATGAGAGGTTGGAACATCTCGTATCAGAAAAGGAACGGTTGATGAAAGATTATGGGGAGCTTACAAGAAACAAAAAAGTATCAAGTGATGAGTATAGCAAAGCCATGGGTGTTATTATACCTGAGAAGAACTACGAGATTGAGAACTTGAAACTAAAGATCACCCATTTACAAGATACAATTAAAAAATTGCGTGAACAATTGAACGAAGCGAATGAATTTAGAGTTCAGCCAAAACAAGTTGAGGTAAGTCACCACCTTTCTGATCATGAAGAAATAATCTTCAATCTTAAAACAGAAATGTCCATATTACAAGCCAAATATCGTAAAGTATCCCAGGAACTCAAGAAATCCAATGATCTTTATGATTCCATGATTAAGAAGTATGAAAAACGTCTCGAATCTTCCAAACTCCATCTTAATGAAAATCTCGATTCATTCACTTATCAATATGAAATCAAGATTCAAAATCTTTCATCAACAATTCTCAAGTATGAAAACCTTCTTGAAGAAAAGAATGCTAAAATCCTTCATTTATCATCATCAAAACCAATCTCAATCCCGATCAATACTCCCAACGGACGCAGTTATTCGCGAATCGACGATCATTACGATCATCTCACAAACCGATCCCATTCTTCATCCGACAGCTCTTCACCACCAAGTAATCACCACATGTTACCACCTGCTCCTATTGCCAATTATCAACATTATCAACCACAAGTATTTAGAAATAATACCATGCCGGCTATTAATCCTCAGTCATTGGCCGCCACTGCTGCTAGTGCCAATGCTAATGCAAATGCCGCTCCGATTATGAGAGGTAGAGGTGGATATCAAAAGAGATCTAAGAAGCATATGTAGGATGTAACCTTGTATTTATCATGTAATATTTAGAGTTTAGATGTATTATTTATTAATTTTCTTGATTTTCTTAATTAGGAAATCGTATACTGTGACTGTGTTTGCATAAAGGTTGCAATGTTCCTGTATATAAAGAATTCTTATCCATTACGTGTCGTTCAAGGATTTTGAAAAGTCCACAACAGTTCTCCATAGAAGACAACAGTAGGTTAGAACTATCAATTGATTGCCAATACGAGCAGTAGGATACTATTGACATTGTCGGTACTATACAACAAACAACCCTACAACATTATCACACAGATTGATTGACCAAGATTGTTTGTTTGCTAATTTTTTTATCAAAGTCAACTTTGAGCTCAAATCTCCCATTTACTCCGGTTTCTATTTATTTGCTAAACAAAGTACAACCACCAAATTGTCGTGATATAAATCAGCATGTCACAACAAGTAAGAAAGAGAGGGGTCACCAAAAAGTCCACCATCTCGAACAATAATGAGACCGACGATGATTTAATCATCAATGAATCCAAAGATGATTCATACTTTATCCCGCAAAAGGATCCAGAATACAAATATTGGGTTGGATTAATTGCAATCACAGTATTGGCAATTTATACCCGATTCACCAAATTAGGTACACCTGATAAAGTCGTATTTGATGAAGTTCATTTTGGTAAATTTGCCTCGTATTATTTAGAAGGAACCTATTTTTTTGATTTACACCCACCATTTGCCAAATTATTGATTGCATTTGTTGGTTGGTTGATTGGATATAATGGGAAGTTTAAGTTTGATGCCATTGGTGATTCATATATCGAGAATAGTGTGCCTTATATTGCGTATAGATCATTAATGGCAATTGAAGGGACATTGACGATTCCAATTATGTTTTTAACGATGAAAACATTGGGATTCCTGGCTCCAGCATGTTTGCTTTCGAGTATTATTGTTTGTTTTGATAATGCTCAGGTTGCTGATAGTAGGTTGATTCTTTTGGATGCAACCTTGATTTTAAGTGTGGCCTTGACGATGTTTAGTTATTCCAAGTTTTCAACTTATCGTAAACAACCATTCAGTAAGAAATGGTGGATATGGTTGTATGCTACTGGTGTTTCATTATCATGTGTCATTTCCACTAAATATGTCGGTGTTTTCACATATGTGACTATTGGTATTGCTGTATTACATGAATTATGGATGTTATTGGACTATAGACACGGCTTGACTATGGGACAATTCTCAAGACACTTTTTCGCTAGACTTTGGGCATTGATTATTGTTCCATTTTGTATTTATTTATATTGGTTCTATTTGCACTTTGCAATTTTATCAAAATCAGGGCCAGGTGATAATTTTATGTCAGCGGAATTTCAAGAAACCTTACTTGAATCACCCATGACCAAACATTCTAAACAAGTGAAGTATTTTGATCATTTGACAATCAAACACAAGGATACTGATTCATTTTTACATTCACATGCGTTTGATTATCCATTACGTTATGAAGATGGAAGAATCTCATCCAATACTCAACAAGTTACCTGTGTCACTGTTGATGATCCACAAGATCCAAATAACCAATGGGAGATTGTACCAACTAGAGATGACGCGAAAAAGGGTTCCGATGTCTATACTGAGGATATTATCAGATTAAGACATGTAGGCACTGGTGGTTATTTGTTAACTCACGATGTTGCCTCGCCTTTAAAAGCCACCCATGAAGAATTCACAATTGCCTTTGATGAAGATGCCGAAGCGAAATATAATGAAACCTTGTTCCGGATTAAATTAGATGTACCAAAATCATCTCCCAAGAAGAGAAATCAACGTAAATTAGTCAAGACTAAAGCTACAAACATTCGTATTCTTCATATGGATACGGTCGTGGCAATGTGGACTCATAATGATGAATTGCTTCCAGAATGGGGATTTGGACAACAAGAAGTCAGTGGTAACAAAAAGATTGCTGACAAGGATAATGTATGGACTTTTGATACTATTTCCAATTTAGACAAGTCGGATAAACGGGCAGTTTATGTTCCCAAAAAGGTCAAGACGATGCCATTTTTAAAGAAATGGTGGGAATTACAAGGATTGATGTTTTATCATAACAATCAACTTTCATCTGAACATCCATTTGCATCTTCCCCTGAATCTTGGCCATTGGCACTTTCCGGTGTTTCCTTTTATAATGACAGTACTGAACGGAAACAAATCTTTTTCACTGGTAATATTGTCGGATATTGGTTAGAAGTATGTTTCCTTGCCATTTATGTTGGGCTTGTTCTTGCTGATCAAATCACCCGTCGTAGAAATCTTACCATATTAAGCCGTAAGGCCAGATCAAGATTATACAATACTTTAGGATTCTTATTTATTGGTTGGTGTGCTCATTATTTCCCATTCTTTTTAATGGGTAGACAAAAATTCTTGCATCATTATTTACCTGCTCATTTGATTGCTGCATTGTTTTCTGGAGGATTGGTTGAATTTATCACGTCTAATAATCGGGCTTATGTCACCAAGACAAGACCAGCAGGGGTATATCGATTCAAACTTATCTTTTTGGTGACGATATTTTCCGCCGGGATTATTTGGTTCTTCTTCTATTTTAGACCAATTACATATGGAGATGTGTCGTTGACTCCAGAAGAGGTTAGAGCTAGGGAATGGTTTGATATTAAGTTGCACTATTCCAAGTGATTGATGTTGTTGAGTCGTTTGTGTATTATTTTATAGCGATTAGGTTTTTGTCTAATTGTATTACAAGTTTATATTTAAAATGTTTAAGTATTAGAGTAGAAGCTATTTACTCTTGCTGCTTAGTTCGAAGCGAAAACTGTTCAATCCTCTTATCGGCAAATACAAGCTGGGTTATTGTGACGGGCATGACTAATTACTCTCTTTTGGATTAATTAATTGACTTACTCCACGTGTGGACAGATCCTCAATATTAATTTTTCTGGTAGCGCGATATAGGCCTATATCAATGAAATTTTTCCACCATTATCAAATACCATCCCAAACTTGCCAAACTGCAAAAGACACGATATTCCCAATCAACAAATGTCAGTTCGAGCATACTTGACCCGGCTAAAGCAAAATATCGACTCCAAAACCTTATCAGTTCCCTATCACATTGTCACGGGGAATCAATCGGCCGATATGGATTCGGTAATATGTGCCATTAGTTTTGCCTATTTGTCCAATCTCCATTGTCAACGCGATATAATCCCCATGATCAATATCCCCAGGGGTGAGTTTCATTTACGTCGTGATGTGGGGGTGTTATTACTGGCACATCGGATTTCTCCTGATTTGTTATATTTCGCTGATGATCTTGGTGAATTGATGAAGAGGAGCGGTGGGGCTGGGGTTGAGTTTACTCTTGTTGATCATAATAATGTACAAGGAGATGAGATGCATAAGTTGTTCGCAAGGGAGGGGGAGAGTAGTGGTTTGAAAGTGGTTTCGATTATTGATCATCATGCTGATGAAGGGGTGTTTATGGATGCCAATCCGAGGATTATTCGGAGTTGTGGGTCGAATTCAAGTATGATTTTTAATTATTTTTATGAAAATTATTGTCAAGGTGAAGAAAGAGTGAAGGATCATGTGGATGTGGTTAGATTATTGTTGGGTCCGTTGGTTATTGATACGTCGAATATGACTGAAAAGGTTGAAGAACCCGATGTGCAGGCATTTGCGAGATATAAGAAGATATTGGCCAATGATGATGAGTTTATTACCGCGTTTAATAATGATAATCAAGGATCTGGAGTGGATGAGATTGAAAAGTTTTATTCGGTTTTGAAATCAGCAAAGAAGGATGTTAGCGGGTTTAACTTTTTCGATATTTTAAGGAAAGATTATAAAGAGTTTACGTTTACAAGTGGTGATCGAGTTGGGTTTAGTTCAATTGGGAAATCCTTTAAATGGGTATTTAAACATTACTCACCAGAGGAAATCAAATCTACTCTTTCACAAGCATTAAAGACATTAAATCTTGATATGTTTATTATTACATCATCATACACTCAAAAAGAAACGGGGAAATATACTCGAGAATTTGCCTATTATTATGAAGTTCAGAATCAAGATAAATTCAATCAGTTGGCCGATTTGGCAAGAGCGCAACTTGAACTTAATGATGAATTGTATAGTTCGAAAAAACTTCGAGCTGGAGTAGAATATTTACAAACCTCATCAGTTGGTAGGTTTGCTATCTATAATCAGGCAAATACCAAAGCATCGAGAAAACAAGTTGTTCCAATCATAAAGGCCATTCTTGAAGATTAATTTGTTGATATAAAACTTACTAGGAAAGTATTAGATCCCCCCATAGATAGACTATTTATAGACTTTGGTAATTTAGAATTTGTAATTAATAATTGATTGATAAATTCTTCTGCGATCTCAGGATACGGTATATCCATGATTTCATACGCCTTTTCAGAAGTTTCATCTAAGTGGTTGGCAATTAGAATCTTGAATGAATTGTGGTATATTTGTCCATCAATGGAAACATCCACTCCTAGATTCATGACCCATAAATATTTCCATTGATTATTGATTTTAAATTTGAATCTTCGTGTAGCTAATGAATTTATCTTGTCAAGGATGGAATTATATATAAACAACCTAGAATCAAATTTCTCAACCTTGATCTCTTCGCCATTGGTGTATTTCAATAATAATTTCCATTTAAATAATTTCAAAATCCCATTATTAATCATCTCTCCAAGCAATTCTTTACATTCTTTACATTGAACCTTGACCCCATCGACAACAACATTGTCATTCTTCAATTGAAGGAAGTAACAATTCCCAATAATAACACTAGTTTCATCCCTGGGTCTAATCACCCCTTCATATTCTCTATTTCCATCATCGCCCTTTTGTTGTGGTTTATGACAATGCCAAAAATCCATCAACTCGTACCAATATTCAGAAGGCATATCCATGAACTTATACTTCAGCGAGTCAATCACCACCGATTCACATCTGCTACATATCAATTGGAATTGATTCGTGTGGGTGATATTATCCTGTGGAGTTTTCGATTGGAGATCTCGACATGACCATTTTTGACTGGGTTCATGATGCACAAATTCGGAGATTGATTGGTCATGATGACTGGTGGTGGTGGAGGTTGGTTGTGATTGTGGATGGAGTGAGAATGATAGTTCTTGGTCGGTGAGTTTTAGGCTTGAGATTTTGAACGTGGAAATGATTGGTATTGGAAGAGTGATGGTGATGGGAGTGGTGGTGGTTGATGATGATTGGATTCGTAAGGTTTGTGGGGTTGATAATGAAATATTTGAGATTGTGAATTGGTTGGATGGGAGTTGTACTACTATCGAGAGTGAATTGACTCGAGGAAGATGTTCGACGTAATACATTGGGTGGTGTGGAGAGAGAGGTGAATTTATTGGTGGTGATGGTGATGAGAAGAGATGATTTTTTCAATGTGATTGATGATGTCTACGACTAGAGTTAAGACAAGTATTAGTTTGTATGGCAAATATAAAATCTACTTGGCATAGTGAACATTGACTAATAGCGGTGTGTGTGTAAGTCCATCTTTTGTATTTACCATAGCAGTAGTATTAATCATTAGCTCTTTGAGTTAAGCCATCCATCCATCCATCATCAATGGTAAACACTTAATCACGATACGCGTCGTAGTCAATTTATATTTTTCACTCAATTACGCGTATAATTTATATTTCTCTTTATCACTACTAATTGTATAGATCACCATCACCATCACCATCCAAAACGATGTCTTCTAATAACAACAACCAACAGGATGATATCATCTACCACCAAACACCAACAACCACCACTACCCCCGTCGACGACGGGTTAGGTCTTGACCAACCACTCAAACTCAAAAAAAAAGTAGCCATTGCCCGTATGGACAATGATCGTATATTCAACCACCAAAAGGGATTACCATACATTGTAAAAAACTATCCAAAACTAATAAGAACAATCCGTAAGAATGACAAGAACTTCCATCGACAACAAGCACTGACAAATTCATCAACTTCAAAAACCAACGCCAAATTTGATCATGAATATAATAATCTATTATCAATTTTGCAATTCTATCAACTTTGGTGTCATGGATTATTCCCGAAGGCGACATTTAAAGATTGTATTCATTTGATTCGATCGCTTGGTGGGAAATCTCCGCAGTTGAGGGTGTATAGACGAGAATTGATCGAGGCCGAATTGCATAAATTGAAGGTTGCAAAGGGGATTATTGAACCCAGTGGGGTGGATGATGAGGATGTGGTCATGAGTGACGCGGGAGTTGGTGGTGGCGAATCTAATGGGGAAGAGAATGGGAATAATACTAATGGCGGTGGTCCGACTAACACTGGTGATGGTGGAGAAGGAGATGATGATGATGATGACGATTTCTTTGGGTTTATGCGACAAGCTACTACGACTGGTGATGGACAAGGTAATGGTGGAAATGGATTATTTGTCGGTGATAATGATGATGATGACGATAATGGCATTTATCCAGAACATTCACATAAGGAACTGGTCCAAGAACCAGAACAAGCTAGTGCGATCGCTACTAGCAGCACTATAACAGGCAATGTTGCTGACAATAACAAAGAGACCTCATCTACTAGAAATTCATCACCACCATTCCACAATGAAGAAGATTCCGATGACCCTTTCAGTGATGATGATGAGGAATTATTAGCTGGTTCGGGAAGTATACCTTCACAGCAAGTGCAAGTACCGGACGCCATCGATCATCACGACAACAACGAAGAAGATGATGATACTGCCATGGAATTAATGCGAGAATTCGATGCGTAATCTCCAATTCTAGCTTATCCAATTGAGTGTATATATATTTTATACCTAATTATATATATATATCAAGTTGAGAGATATATCTTTCTATACACACTAGCATGAGTGAAAACGTTAGATACCAACTCATCATTAATTTCTCGATTATACGGTTCAGAAAACAATGCCACAAGATATCCCCCGCTTCTCAAATAAACATCGACAAATCGTTTATCTTTATCACTTGATCTTCTTACTATTCGAGAATTCTGTCTATAAAACGGAACCAATATCCCCCGATTATATATCAGATTCACCTTTGGATTACAATACTCAACCCCGAACTCACTTAAAAATGCCTTGTAATGAATTGGATGTTCGAAATGATTGCCGGGATGATTGGGTCCAAATGACCCAATTACCCTAGTCATAAACTCATCATGGGTTGATTTATGCTTGATCATCTTATTGGTATATTTATAACTCTCGGCTTCTAATTTCGTTTCATCATGAGGGAAGTATTCCTTGGGGATTTGATATGGTTCAGCAATTCGGATTTCTAAAATATAAACATATTCAAAATGATAAGTCGTCGCTAAGATCTTGGATAATTCCCCACCGGCATCCTTTAACGATCCAATGGAGAACAAAACATCCCATAAATGCTTTTCATTAATCGATCCCAATTTCTCCAGTGCCTTGATTGATTTACTATAGTTCAAAAATCGGAAGTTTTGATTGGCAATATATGGACCGCCACTTCCATCCTTTTCAAATATCAACAACGATCTCGAACTTGTCGGCCGACCAATTTGGTCCCGCAAACTACTCAATTCCATATTGGGCCCATACCCAGCATTAATCCTATCATGATACGACCCCGAAATCGCCCGTTTGGAGATCTGGGCCCGAAGTTCATCAATGGGTCGATGGAGAGTCGTGATAATATCCCGACTGATTTGTTGTAACAACAAGCAATTTTCCTCCAGGAAGGATTCCTTGGGGGTATGATCGAATATTGAAAGAATCCCAATGACTTGATTAGTCGGTTTTGATAATAACGGAACCCCACAATAAAATTTCATCTTGGGTGTGCCAATCACCAATGGATTCAGACTGGTTCGCCAATCCTTGGTGGTGTCTAATATACAAAAATATCCATGGGATAATATCGCATGCGAATCAATGGCAATTTTCCGCGGAATATCCTTCATATCTAACATCGTCTCAATCTTATAATGACATTTATGATTATCAATGATTGAAATGGCAACGCCGGGGGTTAATAATGTTTTCCGGAGTTTGGAGATGGTTTTCCGGAATAGTTGAGGTTCATGCCAATGAGGAAGGTCAATGTATTTGGAAACTTGGTGTAATCGAGTGGGTTCGTTATAACAGTCTGGTGGGGCCATGTAGCCGGTGTTTTTAATCACCGGTGGACAGGGGACTTTTGAGAGATTCCATTTTCCCTAGAGAGATCATATATTGTTAGTAATGTGGGGTGGTATTTTTTATGTTTGTGGTTAAGCTGGAGTTACATACCTTTGAATATGCATCTATGAAATGGGCGATTGTCAGGTTAATTGGCGAGAGTATTAATTCCTTTGGCAGGGATATTAGGTTCGGTGTTTGTGATTTTGATCGAATGATATTTGGAGGCGATATTGCTGTTGACTTGGTTGATTTGGTGGACTTTGTTGATTTGGTTGATTTGGTTGACTCTCGATGACCAGTTGTTGATGAATGTTTTGATACTCTATTTGAAGAAGATCTTCTTTGTGATTCTTTAGCTTTCTTCATTTATGGTTGACTTACATGGAGAGTAGTTTGAATTGGACGGTAGTTGGGTGGCGTGGTGTTGGTGTTTTTGTTAGTAGTAGTTATAAGTGAGTGTATTTTTGTAAACATATTGAAAATGAATTGTAATTGTAATGGTGTTTAGTTAACAAACATTTTGCAATCATTTTTTGTTGCACCATTTCCCAATTAGGAAATTAAGATTGAGCCGCATTTACCATTAATACCTATCCTCTCTATTCACATTCAAATGATTATATCAACTCACTTTATATTATAATATACACACTTACGCCTTCTATTCTACTTTGCATCTTCCATATTCACATCACCATCATCTTCCTTTTTATCTTCATTAATCTTTTCTAATCCAGATGTAGCTGCAGCCTCCTTCTTGGCCTTTTCTGCTGCTTCCCGTTCTTGTCTAGCCTTTTCTTCCTCCATGGAAAGTCTCAATGCCAATGCCAAATCAGGATCCATGGATGGGTCCACGAAATCTCCAGATCCACCTGCACCTCCTCCAAAGAAGTCCATATCGGATCCACCAGCAAAACTTTCATCGACCAATATTGGTGATGTGGCAATGACTTCGTATAATAATCTTGGTCCTGGAGGTACAGTGACAAGATGAGAATTGTCATGATTGTTTATAATTGCGTTGAATTTTTCCAATTTCGGAGTATTGATTGATTCTTCACCAAAGTTTATAATATCAATGGCTACATTGTTCTTCTTCATCTTTTTAGCCAACTTTTCCAATTCTTTATCAGATTCTGTGATGGGGCTTCCAACAAATATGATAATTCTCTGTTGTTGGACTTTATTACCACGATGTTTCAATGCCAATGCAGCCACTTGTATTCCACTTGAAAAGTGATTTTCACCAGATATTTTGGTTTCGTGTACACCTGATAATATTTTCCCAAAGTCGGTGGTTAATGTGGATAATACTTGAGGTCCATTACCTCCGTAAGCCAATAACCCCACTGTGTTTTCTGGGTTTGAGTTTATTTTATTCTGGAAGATGAATTCTGTTGTTGATAATTGGGCATCATATCTGGTTGTCAAGTAGTCACCATTTCTCATGTATTCTGAGTTGTCAATGGCAATCATAGTAGCTTCGAGGACCATTGTGGATGTGTGGGTTAGTGGTGTATTAGTAGTTTTATTG
>JAKUCC010000286.1:0-13213 GCA_030563365.1 Hemisphaericaspora xylanilytica | reverse complement strand
GTTATTATTGTACGGTCCTCCTGGTACGGGTAAGACTTTGATCGCGCGTAAGTTGTCCAAAATGCTTAATGGTAAAGAACCAAAGATTGTTAATGGTCCTGAAATGTTAAGTAAATATGTTGGTGCGTCAGAAGAAAATATTCGTAATTTATTCAAGGATGCTGAAGCCGAATATAAGCAAAAGGGAGAGGATTCTGATTTGCATGTTATTATCTTTGACGAGTTGGACTCCGTATTCAAACAGAGAGGATCTGGAAAATCCGACGGTACAGGTGTAGGAGATAACGTGGTTAATCAGTTGTTGTCTAAGATGGATGGTGTTGACCAGTTGAATAATATCTTAGTTATCGGTATGACCAATCGTTTAGATTTGATTGATACCGCATTGTTAAGACCAGGAAGATTTGAAATTCAAATTGAAATTGCTCTTCCTGATGAAAAGGGTAGAAAGGATATTTTTTTAATTCACACCAAGAAATTGAGAGAGAATAAGTTGCTTACTAAAGATGTAAGTCTTGATGAATTAAGCATTTTAACTAAGAATTTTACGGGTGCAGAAATTGAAGGGTTATGTAATTCTGCCAAATCTTATGCCATTTCACGTCACACCAAAAAGGGGTCATTAGCACAAATCGATACTGATACAATTGAGGACATGAAGATTACCCGTGATGATTTCCTCTTGGCACTTAATGATATTCGCCCAGCATTTGGTACCGACGAGGAAGATTTATCACAACAAGCCCAACATGGTATTATTCAATTCAGTACTAATATTAAACATGTATTCGAAAAAGGCCAATCCATTGTTGATGTTGTTAGATCAAGTGAAACGGAAACTTTAAGAAGTCTTTTATTGTACGGTCCTCCGGGCGTGGGGAAAACTGCGATTGCCACTACATTAGCATTAAATTCAGATTTCCCGTTTATCAAAATGCTTTCTGCAGAAACATTAGTTGGTATGGGAGAGGCAAGAAAGATTCAAGAAATTGATGCTGTTTTCCGAGATGTTCATAAATCGCCACTTAACGTTTTAGTGGTTGATAAAATCGAGAATATCATTAACTATAATCCAATTGGACCTAGGTTTTCCAACGATATATTACAGGTTTTGATGGTTTACTTAACCAAGAAACCTCCAAAGGGAAGAAGATTGTTAATTATCGGTACTACTTCACAATACTCAGTATTTAAGCACATGAATTTGGTGGATAGCTTTACAGATACAATTGCAGTACCGCCAATCAAGAATGTTGAAGAAGTGGGTAGGGTTTTACATAAGCTTGGGTTTATGACTGAAAGCGATAGACAGGAAATCTTGCAACAGTTGGCTAAGTATGATATCAACATAGGGGTCAAGGGTTTGATTGATGTTTTGATGGTGAGCAAGTATTCGAACGATTCGGTGGATGAAGTGGTTGCTAATATCATTGAGAAGATGAATGTCAATTAGTAGCCATAATATTCTTATCGTTTAAATGAACGGTTTTTTAAGTAATTAGTCTGCGCCTCTTTGCAAGATTTAATAGTCAATTTACACTTTAAATTTCTCTAAGCAGACTGAATCTAGATTCAATGTAAAATTTTTATTGAGGCCGCCCTGGTAATCTCGGTAATGTATTTTTATGATGTTGCGGACACCATATTCCGAACGAAAATCGATCCTGCGACGGACTGATTAACGCTGCTTATTGTTACAAGTGGAAAACGTCCCGTATCAGTTTCCTAAGTGGAAGATCATAAATAACGCTTGGCATAGTCAAAAGATAGGTCCATAGATCTGTCTTCATGTAGATTCTGAAATTGAACTCTGATTCTCCAAAGGTTGAATTCATCCCAATTTGATACTTCGCCACTCTTTTTTTTCGAATAAGGCTTTGGGGTTTGATTTATAAAACCCAGAAATAATAAATGCCATTATTAGCATCATGGGCGCCAGGAGGTGTCAACGTCTCATCTGCATTAGCCAAGAATGAACTAAAATCTTCAAAATCACTTGGTCAAAAAATGCATCAAACCCTTTTCCGCGGAAATATCTTTCTTGGAATCATAAATTTAGAGTTATCCGCACTCAAGTGATCAAGACTAGGACCTGTCTGTTTTGTGTAATGGAAATTCTATATCCGCACCCATGGATACTTTGAAGAGCCAAGACTTACCCTAGACTTTACCATCTGTGTGTGAGAATAACATTGGTGCACACAACCATGTTGTATTGTAGAGTTTGAATGACCTAGTGGACATTGGGAAACAGTTACAAACTCCAGGTGGAAACGCTCTCCCACCCGATCCAATTTACAATTATCAACCACCTTATGAGTAACAATCATAAATTCTATGGCTCATAATCGAATAATTTAATGGCATGTTTTGTACTTCTATATATAGATGTCACGAATTTTAGGCGTCGGCGCACTTACATATCCATTCTTTTTATAGCCGAGTCTATAGTTAATTGACTATGCGTGAATAGATTGTACATGGTCTTAATATATTGCATTGTATTGAGTGCTAACACTCTTTTTTTTGATGAAAAGGAATGATGTATTTTTTCAGATTTAGATTGCAGGTTAAACAATGATGTCAGTATGTCTAACTCGTATTTTTCTCACTTCGTACTGGAAGCGACATATTTCCGTGTTTTTTTTTTTTTTTTTTGGCTTAACTTACACTTGTTTAAAGTATAGCTCTCCATAGTTCAGTATACATCGTAACAAAATGCGGAACTAGAATAGCCAACGAAAAGCTACCAACGCCACAAGCGATCAGCGATTAAAAAATAGAAAACTAAAGTGATTAATTCAACGACGCCTCAGAAGTTAAAGACGAGAAAACACGTCTATTGTTGCCTGTGTACCTTATTTGGTTTATTTAGTACTTAGTCAAATTTTGAGTTATAATCCAGAAACTGCACTCTTACCAATGAAAGTGTGAAACCAATATTTACATACTTTTGTATCAGCATTTTTGGTTGATTCTGGTTCAAAATTGTCTCTACCATGATACAGCTCAACTCTTTCGGAGTTTGAAATAGTACTCTAATTCGTTGATCATTAGACAAGTATGTTCAAAAACAACTCTTTACACAGGTCCAAAAAGGTCTCACCTATCTTATAACGATTATTGTATTGGAGGTCCTTTCCTTCCCAATCGAAGTCAATAAATACCTTTCACAATGTACATTTTTGTATTAAAACAAATGTCCTCTGAGTGGAAATTAAAGTTCCGCACATATACTCTAAGAATCAACTCCGGAAGAACTATCCACCACTGCTGAATCATTCCTTTGTTTTTTTCTAATTAATTTTGCGTAATGTCCTGTAATTCCTTCTATGCTTAACGGTTTAAAATCACCACCGATCGAAGTTGATCGGATCCGACTACGAAGAACCTTGAAGTGGTCTAATTCCTTTTCGCAAATATCTCCAATTTTGTTGGTAGTGAATAACCTGCCCCGCTAACCAACTCAAAGCTTCGGCCCAAGGTAGAACCAGAAAGACAGACAGACGCACAAAGGTAATAATCAAGTCTTATGACTGATGACCTCTCGGAACCCCCTTCCCTCGGCATAAGTGGAGAAGATCCTTTTAAAGAAGCTTCTGAATCAATTATAACATCGCAGTTGTCGCAATCAAATCTCACGAACTCTAAGTATTCACCATATGCAAATGAGTTTCAAAAGCCAACCGTCTGTATTCACTTAGAGCGAGTGCTTTTGCTAATAACCAACCCACAAATATTTAATCACCACCCAATAGAAATATCAATATTACTGAAGATGCGGCGTTTGTGAGATTTATTCAACTATGCTGTTCTCTCACACAAGACTCCTGTACCGGTTAAAGGCTTTGCCTCCGGCTCTGTACTTTACTGAATGAAAAAAAAAACACCAAGAGGGGGTGGGGGGGAACAAATATACATTATAATTTAGGATGTGAGAAACACCCTACACATACCCTTCTCTTCATTTTTGTGTTACCAGTAAGATTAAATAAAAAAGGGGGCAATTGGTCAACAAGCAAAAAGCCAATCCCTGCATTGAAAATAGAAGGATGATTGGAAAAGAAAAATATGCAAATATTTCAGCCTCCACCACCAGCAGGCCAATTGGCAATAGAATTTTCATTGATGGTTTGAACACTCCTCCCTCCATATGGGAAAAGGAAAACCCTTTGTCGTATTTCCGAACCGAGATCATTTTTAGAGGTTCTAGCTTTCCTGCTTTCCTATTTTTTTTTTAACTCATACGGGGGGTTTAAAAAATTTCCAGATCATTATTTATTATTTCTTTAAAATAATTTTCTGTGGATTTACGAAGAAATCTTGGGACAATTAAATTAAAACCGTTACTGAGGTGATAGTTTGCAAAAAAATACCTCGCAATTTGCAACTGTTTTTTTTTTCTATAAATCACAAAATGAGGGGCGCGCGTTTAATATCTTTGTGACCCTTTTTTTATCAATTGTAGCGTATTGTTGGGGGTTATTTATAAAAGCTTTTCTTCTTCAAATTGTGGATTTTACAAGAGGTGTTTATTGATTTTATTTATTAGCAAAATTGTACGATCCCACATGCCGATTTCCATGAACTGTATTGTTAATATCTTCATCCTCACAAGAGGGAGGAATTAGGTTAGTAGAGAGTGAGAATCAAACCGGAAAAATATTATTTTTTTTGAATTTTTCATTCCTTTATTTCTATTTTTAAAAATTTTTATTACCTCTCAAAAGTATTAGCTAGCACTTTTTGAGTTAGATATTGAAGAGAAATATGTCTATACTTTCAGAAGAAGTGGATTGTAGAAGGTCACATATAAGGCTTTTACTGAGTGTTCCTCCTGATTTCCAGGCGTTGCTTCACGACAATCGAGGCAATCAATGACAAACATACAGAAACTTTTCCCGATTAGCGAAGTGCCTTTTGGGTAGCGAGGCAAAAAAAAAATTAGATCGAACTTCCTGAAGGGTGTCCCTGGTGAAAAAAAAAGTGGCTTAATTATGAACGTTTTGTGTAATTGCCAAAACTTAGAATTGCTTTGTTCTTTAATCTCACCCAAAGCACAACAGTAGTCTTGGACAACCATTATGATCAATGCTCTCTACCAACAAAGGAGTCCCTTCACCCCAATTAGGAAGGCGGTACAAAACTTTTCATAAATATCCTTGTAGAGAATCGCCCTCCATCGCTTGAAACGTTTACAAACGAGGTGTTAGGCGCAAGCAAAATCGCCTTTAATTTTCAAGCGGAATATTGAAAAAGTCGGTTTGGGTTTGGAGCGCAATAGTTAGTCATCGGTACCAACGTCCAAATTAGGTAGCTACTTCCCTCTCAGTACTGTTAAACTTTGATGAATATGTTCATCCTAGTATAATTCACATTTCTCCATATTCCTAAGTGTATGTGGTACCCGATAGGGGTGGCATTGAGCGATAAGGCAGGGGACAAATACATGGAAAATATTATGAACATTTTTCATCCAGCACAATAGACAGGTTTTCGTTGTCAAGGTAGTGAAAAAGTGAATGTGTAGTTTCTCTGGCGGCAAAAAAATGCGACAGCTTTAAGAAGACGACACCTTCCCCGTTCTATATATACAACAAAAAGCTTCACTTTGCTAAGCAATGGTAATTGAACTCTTACTTTCTGGTCTTATACAATATTGGATTAAGACGATCAACGACATCTAAATGAGTTTTAGCGCATTAATTGTCGCATATAAAACTCTCATGTCATTTTCTGCATTTAAATTTTTCACCTGTTCACATACTCATTGTTTTGGTTTGTCTATTTTTTTTCTTTTTTTTTTTTTTTTTTTTTGTTTTTTTTTTTTTTTTTTTTTTTTTTTTTTTTTTTTTTAGCTTCCAGTTTATTTTTTTTTTTTGTCCTGATGTGTTGGCTTAATTGTCATTTATTTTTCACATCCACTTTTTCACTTGTAATAGATTAATTAATAATTAAATTTACATTTTTCTGGGATCTATTCTACTTACGGGATCCTTATCTGCAAAAATTGTGTGTAATGGCGCAATCAATCACATAGACCCCCATTAACAAAATGACAATTCAAGTTTATTGATTGTTAGTTTTTATGAGGCCACATCTCGCCTTCAGTCATTTTGTCTTGTTAAACATACAAGAGGTGTGTGGAAAATATTCTCCACAAAGGTGATCTCTCATCAACCTATTAAATGGACACAGATTACTTGTTTGTCTTTATATGTGTAGTGCCATTCACCAAGACTATACCGGAATTGACTTCTGCTTTGTTTGGGCCACAGCACAGAGATCAGGTATATTCAAACACTGGGTAAAAATTTTTTCCCATAGAATGGGAGACTTGAGCCCTGGTGAAAGTATCTGATTTCCTAGACACCACAATAACTCACTGACATTTTTTTATTCCATTAGGAATAAAGACAAGTCTTATCAACTACACCATTGTATTACACATATAACACCCTTAGGGCAATAAGCTTGATTATTCCTAGAAAAAAACAAGGCGATGCTTGTCCCAGGAAGGCAAGGGTTCCCTTCATGCCAGTGGGAGATTTCATTCTCAAGGCTCCAAACGCCTTGATTTCGATAGGCATTACAATAAATCTTAAAGGGCCAATTCCGATTCCGTTATTTTCTCTCTACCAATTTCCACCTATTAATTTTTTTGCAAATCACATCAACACTGTACAAATACAAATCAAACAACATACAGAATTAGTTAATTTAAATATTCGTAAGCGCATTGACCCTATTGGGAGGTCATTTTGTTCTATCACGTTGGTGTCTAGTAGTATCGTATCTTTCTTGTGTAATCAATCATATTGTGAATTTTAAACCGATCGTTTTTCCCCAAACAATTATAGGCCCAACCCAGACTGACTAAGTCAGTCACATGTTTTTTGTAGCTGGGTTCCTGCATGGGACACATCAGTGGTTAAAAATCCGCCTAGAAAATATTTTCAAAACAATAATAATCAAAGGAACAAAATGGCTAAACCCCTTCACTTCAGAGGGAGGTGGTACTGACACTAAAATAAGAACAGTTTCCTAATTATGCACTTACAGGGGAATTCAATGCTGTCTTGTCAAAATTCTAGCCGAGGCGGCATACCTGCAACTATTTTTACCAAACAAATGTTGCAAAAAAAAAAGCTATGTTGAATAAAGAAAGGTATCCAAACAAAGCGGGCTGGATCTAATCCCTAACTTGGGAAGTGTATTTGTCTATATCTTAAATCAGTCTAGAAAGACATCCCACATCACAGGAACAGTTGTCTTCCCAATACATTAAGATCTAACCAACAATCACAAAAAAAAGTCTCGAAACCACAGAAGATTTAGTTATGAACCCTGAAGCCCAGATTTATGGGCCGAGAAGTATTGATCCCAAAAAAAACAAAAAAAACAAAAAACAAAACAAAAAACAAAAAACCCTTCAAATGCAACATTTCTTAAGGTGTAGTCAGAGAGGGACAAAGAGCCGTGTATTATTTTCTATGACAAATAAAACCATTGTCATAAGTTGATTGTGCTGAGGGAAAACAAAACGATTCTACGACGTAATTTGATCAATAATTCATTGTCGTTTGAAGACGTTGCTTGGGATATTTTAGATGCTAAAATATAAAATAGTAGCAACTAAAAAATAATCCAAATCAGACAGAAAAAAAAACCTAAACACTAAATTTTACGTCAAAAAATATTTCATGATTGCGAAAAATAATTACAGTTTATATTTCTAATATATAATCAATCATTCCAGCATAGACACCAAAGAAAACCTCTTTTAAAACCAAGGTATCTCTCCCCTCGGAAAAACTAGGACAGGCAACCAGACAGACAGTTGACCGTAGACAAGTTTAGTGTCTGATCACCACCTCAACCAACAACCTTCGCTAACCCCACAAGTGTGACACAAATTCCCAAGAATCAAGAATCAATCATTAGTTGTTCAATTACCCGTTCACCTAGCAACCACACACTAATAACAATCAACTTCAATCCAATAAATTGATTGCCCCAAAAACCAAAAAGAAAACCTCCAATCGTTCTACTACCTAATTGCACCCTTTTCTCGTCATTGCGTCCCCCCCTTTTGGTTGTTTATTTTTGTCCAGGTGTGTTTCTACTTCTGTCATTTGCATTAATTGCCAAAGTAACAAATCCACCCACCCCCCTTGAATCACCAACCAGGTTGATTTATTTCACAACCAAGCACTAAATTAAAAGAACTTTTGTTGCAAACTTTCCAGTATTTATCACAAAACAGTCAAACAGGATAAGAAGAAGATGCTGTTACCAATGTCTGATTGCAACTATCACCCACAAATAGACTTGGGTGAGTACCTTGCTAGCTGCTTCCTCGATGCTCCTAATGATCCCCATTGCTATGATGATCCGCATGCAACCATTTCAACAACATCAACTACAGTGGGAAACAACTATGGTCCAGTCAACGATGATATGTCGTTTGAAGGTGGCGAATGGGCGTTTGATGAACTTTCAATGACGTCGCCGGTTATGAGTCAGACAGTAAGATCAAACTCCATCGCTACTTCAATAACTACATATAATTCCCCAATGAATATGGTAAATGGTGGTTGCTCCATGACAAAATTGGGCCAATTGCTGCTGAAGTTTTGTCAAGTATCCAACCAGGGAGGTTCTTTCCAGCACTCACAACAGTCACAACAGCAACTAAGCAATTCAGCTGGCAGACAAATTGGTATTAATCAAAACTTGGATCCCATTTTGATTAATTGCATCGAGGATGAAATTAGTGACATTGAACAAGATCAGCTTCTTGCTCTCCTCTCCAACCCAAATACTCCAAATGACAATAAAAAGGAATTGCAATATTTCTTCTTTGATCAAGTATCAGACTCAAAGACCATTTCAAAAAGTCCAACCCCTGAGTATGAAATACTCCAACATTCATCAGAACCTCGAGCTGGTATGTTCTATCCTCCAAGCCAGTCATCATCTAAAGTGATAGGTCAGATGGTCCAACATTCAGGCCAAGTACCTACATCAAGCAGTGACGCTTTATGTACATATCTGTCTAATTTCCAGCCAAATAGTTCCAGAGAATATGTTGGCGATGTTAAACAGAACCAGCAATTATTACCTCACTTTGAATATAAACCAGAGGTTCCCACATTAAGATCCCAAAACCAAGCGATTATTGCTACAGAGAGACAGTGCTCTCGAACTTCAACATCTTCAAACTATTCCCCCCATTGTGTAACAACCCCATTTCCATACTTTAATATGCCACCCTCTTCCCCAACAGGGTTGTGGAGGACTCCCGTTGTTTATGGTAATCCACCTTCTACAGCTTCGTCGACAAGAACCAGAAGAAGAAATCGTAAATCAACCAAACCACGCAAGACCTCAGAAAAGACTAGTTTAATCGCGATTGACAACAAGTTTTCTGAGACATATCCAGTAACTTTCACTTTTAAATCAAGAAAGGATGATTATACTAGAATTGTTAAAAACTTGGTACCCCCATCAACCTTGCAAGCTCTTTCCGAAGAGTATCAACTACCAGTAAAGCAACAACTCCACAATATGGGTGATGTTACTCTCGAAAGCGACAGCGACAACAAGCAGCAACCAAAATTAGGTTCCGATATCTATAGCATTGGTCCTAAGGTCTTACCATTACCATTTTCGCGCGAGTTTATGGAGTTGAAGAAGACAAAGTTTATCCCTCTCGTTGAATGCAAAAAGAATCCTAAATTTCAATTACCTCCCGGGGCAACATCCAATTATAAGCTTTCGGGAAATGGACCACACCAACCAACCGAGCCAGATGCTGCTGAGCTTGGTACTTGTAGATTACAATTTCATCCAACCCATCCAGATTGTTCCCAAGACTCTTATTTCGACGACCAAAAGCAATCCAAGTACAAATTGAAGAGCAAAAGGAAGCAATCGAACCCTAGAATTAAAGCCAAAGAAAGCGAACGTTTGAGCGATTCCAAAAATGATAGATACTACTCAAGGTTAAACATCTATGAATTATCAAGAATTCTCGGTCTTGATGGTTATCATATTTCCCTCACCAAAGAAATAGAGGTCAAGATTTTAGAATTATTTGGTAATTATTGCAATTTCAAGTTAGGCCATCAAACATGGATCAGAGATACTACTAGAGAAAGCAGAGAGGAATTGATAACCAGGTTATATTCTTATAGTTCAGTATTTTATCCAGAAATTGATCCTTTCAAATTAGAAGTTATCATTCGCCGCGGCAGTTATAGTTTGATGCAAACCAGATTAAGAAGGGAACGTCGTTTACACAGACAGGCTAAGCGTGCCAATGATGAATTCAATTGATAGGATGCTCATAAAAAGATCAATATTAGAATCTTGGGAAGGTGTCGTTATCCTGAACACACTCATTCAATTCTTGCTATATTCAACTCAGCATTCATCAAATCCGTCATATTATGTCAATTATCCCAATTTGTTTTATTATATTATTATTATATTTGTTCAATTCATTTTCGTTTGCTTTGTATTTGCATTAGTAAGGGCAATATCCTGTTATTGATAACATGGAAGTCTTGTCCCAACTTTATCGTTTTTTTAATATATTTTTATCGTTAGTTTAATAGATGTTTTTACTCAAAAATATAACACTATAACACCAAGCAAGAAATAGCTATAAGGGGGTGAGGGGGATTAGAAGACTAATACCTACTTCCGAGGTAAGTTTCTAAAGACCAGCTAATCAATCGAAGGATGGCATGCACCATTCGCCAAACATGTAAATCCTATCATTGGCAAGGAAATGATTAGCCAAGTCTATTATTTATACGCCAAGTCCATAATTTCGTGAGGGTTTGGATATTTAGGTGGGAATATGTTGACCTGATTATAATTATGAGTGAATTCCCAACATCATTGCAAGCATATCCCTACCAGGGCCAGTCCTTTTCCGTTGCGTGACAGCTAGGTCCACGTACAATGAGTTCCTTGGAAATCAAGGGATAGTTTCAGATTTCGAAGATAATGAAATCAAATATTTTGTTGTATGAAGGAGGGAGCAGATGGTTGCGCAGGTTGGACTTTGCTTCCGAATACAAAACAACAATACTAGTAAATAACTTAGAAAGGAGCTTCATAATTGGCGTCTTGTAACCAAATTCGAACTTATACTAAATAAAGTCTGCATGAAATCAAACTCAAATAAACCCCAAATTTTATGAATAACTAACATTAATATCGCTCTCACACAGAAACTATATTTCCATAACTTTTAGTTTAAATGTAGTTGTTCCTGTGACTGCTTTGCGTAGGAAGGTCCCAGGAAATTTGCAAGGGTGGAAGTGAATTCCTATCATGAAATATAACTTGAGTTTGGATAGAAACGAACTCTTACAGAATGTTCATGGAAATAGGCAGCTTCTTATCTATTTTCATTCGCCATGTTTCAAATTTCGCAGCCAAAACTAGTCTCAGTACAATTCCTTCCAATGATTTACCAATTACCTATGCACAATCACCGTACTAGATATCCAAGTACATCATACCATTGTCGCTTAGCTAGATTATTACTGGATTAGCATTTTTCTGGCATTGGAGACGGGATTGGTCATTTCTCTCAGTATAAAATTTCCCTTCATCACGACGATTTAAAAATTCTATAGTAGAAAACCCGTTAACAGCATAGGATATGCAAGAGAATCGATAGATAATATCCATAGCCACTATACACCTTTATTTTAATGATTTCTTCTGAGTAAAAGCTGACTTTCGACGAATATTAACACAATGTAGTTTGCGCGAAAAAAAATTTGTTCGTACTATCCTTCGGGATGGTACACTTGTCAATTTTAACAATACAGAGAAGATTAGCATTGTCCTTGCATAAAGATGACACGCTTTACAAAGAGATTTAACATTTTTTTTGGCAATCAAGATATACCTGACCTTCGATAATGGATAGAGTCATTAATGTTTATATTCATGTGTTTATAGTCATGTATTTATATTCATGTACTCATATTCACCGCTGTGTATGAAAAATGGGAAGTACGTGTGTTCGAGTCTTTCCATGGCCTGGTGACAAAACTCCTATAAGAATGACGAAGACAAACACAAGCTGCTAATCATTGATTTATTCATCAGGATACATCATCTGAGGTGAGGAGGCTCCTTATGTGAAATATTGCAACTTCTTTTATACCATGTATCTAGATAATACAGAATTATTAAGATACCACACTCTGCAAAGAACAAGAAAGCGTTGAAAAACTACAGGTAACCAGGATAATCAAGTTTTATATTTTACTTTGCAATGTACACAAATAATACCGCTTGGCAGGGAACACCTAACCAGTCATTTGACAAGCTCCATCTGTAGTGGCAACTAGTAGATTTCTCGCTAATTTACAAAAATTTCCCCGGTTTAAGTATGACTTCGCCCGAGAAGTACCAAATAGCCTCAATCTTATCAATAACTCCAATATGGCAACTTGGTAAAAAATATTCTTAATACTACTTGTGTGGTCCATTGCTATCCAAATTGCATACATGCATATATATATCATTCGATTTTTGCAAACCTACTTCATCAGTCTTGGTTCTTTTAGGTAACAACAGTTCCTGTCATAGATCCTGTTATAGATTCTCAAAGTAAAGTTCCAGATGTGGCCATCCTGGTGGCTATTCAACGAGGATATCGTATGTTAAAAAATCTCTACAGACTACGAAGGATAAGTTCAACTTTGTACATTCACCAAATATCTAAACTATACGGCACTAAACATGATCATCAACCACTACCCTCTTTTTCTATCCCTGTTCTCCAGTATTTGCCGGCGAATGCATGATTTGTGTTACAAACTTGCCCGAGTACCGGGTAATACACGCCACTGTCAACACATCATTTCTTATCGAAGTCGTCATCAAATGGTTTAAAATAACGTGGTTGGGGATTGAGAGATGAAGTGCCTCCTTATTGGGGGCATAATATGAACTATCTGCTCTTCTCAACGGTGGTCGCTTGTTGGAACTAGTTGAATCTCCAAACTTATGCGACGATGCGGCATGTGAATGTGAATGCGAATGCGAGTGCGAATGGGTGGAGAGCTTGTTTAATAATACATTATTTAAATGTGGTGGTAATTGGGGTGGTTCGGATAATTCTGCATTGGGACTCTTTTCTCGGAAATAGTCATAGTTTACAAACATTTCCGGTATT
>JAKUCC010000285.1:0-13226 GCA_030563365.1 Hemisphaericaspora xylanilytica | reverse complement strand
CGGATCCACGAAAGACACAACCGGGAAAATACGTTGCCATAGACTGTGAGTTTGTTGGTGTTGGCCCAGAAGGTATCGAATCAGCATTAGCAAGAGTTTCGGTTGTGAATTTTTACGGATATGTCATCTTTGATACATTTGTGAAACCAAGAGAGCGAGTTACTGATTGGAGAACGTGGGTGAGCGGGGTTTCACCCAGGAATATGGCAGATGCTATCACATTTGAGGAAGCCCAGAGCAAGACAGCTGAGGTTTTGAAAAATAAGATCTTGGTTGGACACGCGGTACATAATGATTTGCAGTCTTTGTTTTTATCCCACCCGCATTCGATGATTAGAGATACGACTCAGTTTCCAGTTTTCAGAGAGATTTCAAAGGGGAAACCTCCCAGTTTGAAGAAATTGGCAGCTCATTTCTTGAATATGGATATACAATCTGGTGAGCATTCGTCTGTAGAAGATGCGAGGGCGACGATGCTATTGTTTAGAATGTACAAGAAGGAGTTTGAAGTGCATATACGAAGTAAATTCGGTAGAAGACATTGAATAGACGAATACCTTAAAGGCAGATATTAGAGTAAGTGTTTATATAAACATCATAAACGTAATTGAATTAAAATTCTAATAAAAAAATAGAATATAATAATGCATCTATAAATTCTCATTAAATACTCCAGATTGTCCAGTTATCTAATCCTCCAATCTCAACCCTTCAACATAAACGCATGCAGATCTATAAACCATAACTTGAATATTCTTAATGTCAAGATCGAATTCTGCTGTGAACTTTCCATTCTCATCAACAATGTTATCGAAATTGTTCATCTTTCTGAGACTTTTCAATATGGTAATCTTATTCCTTTCCAATAAATCATCAACTTCTTTCATATACTTTTCTGGGTGATAGTCCTCACATAAAGAAACATCATTAATGATATTTGAAATGACTTCAACAACTTCCAATGAGTTCGTATTTATCAAATCTTGAGTTAATGTTGGTCTCATAATATCGAAGATCAAGAACCCAATCTCTCGATCAATCTTAAATAAGTAATTATACAATTGAACGAATTTCGCTTTGAACCCACCATCACTGGTATTGATATCATTGAAAAAGAAACCAGCATGAATTAAAGTAGCTTTTGATGCTTCTGAATTTTCCAACAAGAAATCAATAATAACTTTTGGTACCGTTTGATTTTCGGCGATGGTAACATACTCAGTCTCGAGTTCGATTTCACTAACGTAATCCACAAAATCTTGGTTATCAGAACACAAATAAGCAAATACTAGATAAGCATATGCATTATTGGAAATATATTTCCCACTCATTTCGGTTCTTTCTCTGTAAAAGTATCTGGTTGCAAAATATTCTTTGATACAAGTTAACGAAAGTTGCTTAAACTGGGAAAATCTCAACCCTTGTGTAAGTATGAAAAAGATGTATACTCCAAAATTCCGAGGAGTGATTTCATAACCATGTCTTCTTTCAAACTGCGAAAGGTATGGTTCCAAAAGGACTCTTTGGCTAAATGAATTGGCAATGTAATCTTTCCCCACTCTAATAATCTTAAGGACAGAAGTGATAATGTTCTGCAATGCTGCTTGGTAATGTGCTGAATTGTTTAGCAAAGCAAACGAAAATTGAGCCCAAATCACCACTGGAGGTAAAACTGACGTATCTGGTAACCCTTGCAAAATTCTAGAAATAGCCACGAAAATGCAAACAACGAAATCCAAGGAATTCAAGTCACTTCCAGATACTAACTTCAAAGTTCTACATGCAGTAGAATCATTGACACCATTTTTCGATAATATACCAACCACCAAAATAGCACGATCTTGAAACAATGAGTCTTGGGTAAAAGCCACATCAATAGCATTCGAGCACCACCTTGACTTCCAATTAGTATTATCGTCTGACGTGCTCACCACTGAAATAAAACCATTCAAATAATCACACAAAATCTCAAAGTTACTTATACGATTGAACGTTTGACTAATATCTAACCCAGATGAACTATCTCTTGTCATACCGAACAACATCTTTGCCCGAGGAGTACTGAAATATTCAATGGTTTCGTCCACCGTTTTTTGCTCTTTTTCGGTTAAATCTGGCTTATGCAAGAATGATTGGATTAAACTAATTATCAACCTTTGCAAATCCGCCCCGACATCCAAATGGGAATTGTCAATAAACAATGTAACAAAGAAAATCAAATCAGCCAAGTATAATCTTGCTAAAACATACGAATTGAAAAACAACGATGAGCAAATCTTGATCAACACCTTTATTTCAAACAATTTGGATTGGCAAGCAATAGCTGAGTCTCCCGTACTTGCATTATTAATACATGAAATTAGCCTTGAAATAACTTCCCCACAAACTTCGATCGATGGACTAATAACAGCAATAATAAATGACCAATCAGGACCTTCATTCTTAGAATCAATTGCAAATGCAACAACTTCATCCACCAAGACTTGCATCAACCTTGTTTCCAAAAATAATTTCTTCCAAATATAATCATTAATAAAAGCAATATGTTCCTTGTTCTTGGAAGAAAGACGACAAAATTGACGAATTAAATCTGCGACTCTCTCTGGACCATTTTCATCACTCAGAAGGTAGACATGATCATAAATATTTTCAATCCACGGAGAAACGTAAAGTATCGAAGTTAATTTGTTTTCTTCTGGCATCTTGTCATAATTATCAAAAAATGATTTGAAGAATCGATAAGATAATTGTGGGAAAGTAGTGGCCAAGTGTTCGGATACAGAAACGACAAAATCGGTCGAATTTGCTGGAAATGAAATACTCTTAGCATGATGTTCTTTAATACCAAAATCAATATCAAAGTAGGATGATAATGCGCCAAATAACCACACTGCCGCCTGTCTTACTTCTTCATCTGCACTCAATAATCCTTGGAAAACAATATTATATAATCTGCCAAACCAATGCATTGAATGAGTATCGTTTTGATAATCCTTCAAGGTAAGTTCTGTCGATTCTCTTGGCAATCTTGATGTTGTAAAATATAAGAATCTCAAAATCTCCAATCTTTCTCTTGATCTAAAAGTAACCAGATGTCCATAGCTCAAAAATATTGTAAATTCATCGTCATGATTACTATAATCAGATACTTCACATTTTGCAAAATCTGATAATCTATAAATTTCAACCGGGGTAAATCCAGGGGTAACACAATAATCATGATCAAATACTACTCTCTCAATAAAACAAACTTGAAGGAATTTCCTACCAATCTTAAGATAAACTGGGGTATACTTCTTTGTGTTTGGCTCATACAACAAAATGTTTCTGAATATGACCTTGTTATCACGACTAATTGCCACTGTCTCTTTGTCCAAGCATAAACTGTTTATAATTTCATCTGAATCAAACTGGGAATACATGTAAATTTTGGTACCATATTCCGCCGTGGTTGACCTGATTGCGTCCACTGCCCTTGCAATTGCACTGTATTCACTTCTGGGAATATTGAAATAATAAACCCGTTGACAATTCTTAAATAATTGCTCTGCAGAATAGTTTGTCAATAAATCAATATATTCCGGAATCTTCTTGACATTGTATACAAACTCGGTAAAATCAAACACAAGATAGAACTTGTTATCCCAAACTTGAGAGGCCGTTTCAAACAACTTATAAACCAAGTAATTGACATCATCTGGTCTCTTTTTCATCTTCTTCAAATTCACAACTACAACGGGTGTACCATCCTTAAAAATCGAACTATGGATAACATCAATCGCATCCGGTGGAGTGTCAGCATATTTCAAAGACATTTTGGTCATAAAATCATTAAAAGTAATATTTACGCTTCCGGTAGTACTGTTTGGATCGAATAACTTCAAATAACTGTTAAGCTGCAATTGGACGCTTGGCTTTGGCTGACCTAATTCTTTACAAGCTCGATCAAAGGCCTTGTACTTCACAACTCTATCGTGTAAATTTGTAATACAGACTGCCAGCTTAGCCAAAATGAATGACATGCGAATGTTGATATAATAGACATAAATAAATTTATGCAAATACCTAAGCTCAGCCAAAGGTTTTGATTCACGTGAACATAAAAATGGATAACCTTCAATTTTCAGTGTGGATACCTGCTTCAAGAATTCAAAAATCTTCTTATTCAATTCCACCAATTCAACATGTTTCTCACTTAATGCCTGCCATTTGATCGTGGTTAACGTTCCATTTGCCATATTTTGTAATACTTTAACCAATTGCATCAATGATCTTTTTACCTTGGGATGAGTAACAGGAATCTTAAAAAACTGTTCTGGACTAATAATTGCTGGACATATGTATCTCAAAAATATAAATGATCCAACCGGAATAATATCTGGTTCTGCAAATTTTGAAGAAATTGAATTGTAGATTTCTGAACAAACGAACTTAAAAGAATCTGGTAATATCTCCACTGAATTAACAATCTGATTAATCAATTTTGTGAAATATCTCATAAATGCGTCAGAATCGTCTGTGGAATTCACCTTCTCAACTTCAAATTTAACACCATCATTTACAATTTCTTCAATTATTGGTTTTATTGTCTGATTCAAATATTGCAATCCACAATCCTGCGTAAAGCTGAACAACAATCTAGTCAATGTGGAGTTTCTTCTGAATAAATCGGTTGAGCGATTAATCCTCGCAACTTCATCTGTTAACAATACTTCAAATAGTTTGTCCAATTTTTTAGTATAACTGAAAATTACAAACAATGCAGATGCCAACAAATTGTGCTCGGCAGATGATGCGGTTTCGGCAATTGCTGCAAATATCTCCGTTTGATTAGTCAAGTCTTCAATTAATTCGTCTGGGAATTCTTCTTTCTTATTCCGAATTGTTTTCGTAGATAACATATTTGCAAAGACATTGAGGAATATTGCTCTTACTTTAGGATTCTCGTGATATCCCATAGGCAAAACAAATTGCATTCCAATATCCGAATCGTATTGTAATAAATTGGTAATGCATGCAAGGATATTGTCGGAAATCTGGTTCAATTTATGCTTGTACTTATTTGCTGATAAATTCATTTTAGAATGCTTCTGGATAATCTTAAAGATAATGGAAAAATAACTACTAAATGCCAAATCCTTATATTTGTGAATTTCGCTATCTCTCACTCCTTCTGGGATCTCTAAAACCAATTCTTCCAATTGACCTCGTAAACATTTCGAACATTGAACGGCTAAATCCATAGAAAGATATGCAATTTCCGATTCCTTAGAAGAATTTGTTATCGATTCACTATCATTCCATGGCAGATGTGGTCTGAAGTTCTCCTTTTGTTCCTCATAAAATATTGCATGCTCTAACCATTCTAAACTAGCCTTGGCATAGAAGTTTCTCAATTTGTAAGCACCTGACAAGCCACAAGATTCACGATCAGATTCCAAGGTTGCTCCCAATTTACAAAACCGCAATTTCAATCTTAACTTATCAGTAGGGTTATCAATCATGCTTATAAATTTTAGGAAAAATTGGCAAATGTTAGGCAATAATGCTGCCAAAAGTAACGTACCGTCGCTTCCAGTACCAATCATTGCCGTCATAATGACCATCGCTTGTTCAACAAATACCACACCTTCTTCGGTTACAGCTGGCTTATCAGCGTATTCATTCGCCAAGTTCATCAATTTTGTTGTAATTAATTGATATATGTCTGAATGAAGCTCATTCGACAAAGTATCTTTCACGATCACTCGAACCACTAAATCTGGTGAATTCAATAAGCCAATGCATTTATCAAAGAAATCGGAAAGATAATTGTTTGCTTTATCCTTTAAATCCGGATGCCTTGCTCCAAATGCTGCAGAATTAAAACTTCCTGATATAGATGCCAAAAATCCCGTAAAGTGCCTAAACACAAGACTATCTTCATTCATATGCCCTTGCGATTCCAAAATCTTTAACCATCGATAATAAATTAGTATGCAAACTTCGTACAATGATTTGCTAGGGTTGGCTCTTCGCATTATAGTTCTATGTCGCTTGTGGAGTGATATAAACCCTGTGAATACTCCCTCATTTTCAGTCAATTCCTTGAATGTTGGAAATAGACTCATGTCTAAACCTAGTTTTTGATAAAGTTCGAAATTTTCAGTTAATTCATTTACATACCACCGTATGGCATCCTTTGCATAATTATAAAACTGAATGTCGTGAGTGCATAATGAAAGTAACAAAACTTTCTCGACAGAATGAATAACATTGGCACTTGAGCTATATTGATGTTTTGCTTTATAATCCAAAATTAATTTATTCTTTTTAACAATCTCTTTAAACTGTTGCCTCCTGTTAAGAAATTCATTTAAAAAGACAAAGCATGCTTTAAATTTGGTTTCACATATTTCTACCCCTAGACAGGTTTCACAGATGGATTGAATAATGTAGTTTATTAGGTTATAATTGGCAAATGCGGATAGTGTAGTGAACTTGGTGGTGATATTATTAGATGATGCGACCAACATTAACGATAAATCACGAGCCGAGTCAAACAATCGACTATTGGATAGCCCGAATCCTTTAGATTTCAATGCTTGACGCAAGGGTACAACTGCTTCGCGACAAAATTCCACAATTGTCAACACTAGCTCTTCTTCAGATTTTGTCTTCAAGTTATCATCATTCATTAGATGTTCATCGTTAAAATATAATTCTGGTGCAGCCTGGAAAATGTTAAAAATATCTGCTAACAATTCTTCTGCACCATTAATTAACCTATACTTATATCCCGAATGAGTATTCACCGATGATGTTGGCGATGGAGTCAATTTATTTCCATTGTTTCCAATCTTGTCATTATTCAGCAACGAATCGCGTGCATCAATTTCGTTCAATAATTCTTCGGCATAATGATCCAAGCTTGTTTGGTTTGCTTCAAATACATGCACTGCAATGTCATTAACCAGTTGCGTACATTGTAACTTGACAACATCCGAATATAATGAATGTTCAGCCAGTGATGTTGGAGCTTGTGATAGTTGACTATTTTCTGATTCAAATTTATCCAAAATCTTCAAAGACCCATAAATCATTGATTTTAGTTCCAGTCGTAATTTCATTAAAATATTTCTAAATATTTCTTGCCCAGTTTCGATTTCGGAAAGCCCCTTCACTACTTTAACTAATATTTTTGCTTCCCTCAAATCCTCAGAATTCTTTTGATAATTTTCAATGACTATTTTTGAATACCTTTCTGGCCTCAATAATATTGCAGCAATATAGAAGTTCACCAGTAGGAACTCGTACTTTATCAGCATTTCTTCATTGGTTATAAGTTCATCTTTATGCACTTCTCCAAATGACAATAAATTCCTGTGTGTTTGATCCAAAAACTTTATGGAGAAAATAAATACTGGATGATCAATATAATTATGAGCTTGTAATCTTGTACCTAAGTGGAATATATTTATCAATGCGTCGAAACTTTCCAAGTTTGATGCGCTTGCCGATTCCTTTAATATCATCATAATATATTTCATTCGTTTGTTGAATGTAAGTTTCAATTTATTGATCGGCCTTGACGAATTTATTTCCTGAAAGTCATCAAGACAAAGAACCAAGAACCATGTCAATACAAATGAGGCACATGTTACTGATATTAAGTTGTCATCGAATGCCATGGATGTGGAATCAAATAAATTCTTAAGGATATTTACATAACGAACATTTGAAGGATCAACAATTCCTTTGTAATCTTGTGTACGAGAAAATGCCTGGTCTTTAATGGAAGTGGATAAAAAGAACAAAAATACTTGTCGCCAAGTATTTGATCGTATATATGGAATGGCACTTAAACTATCTTCAGCTGCACGTTCAGCATTTGCATCGGAATAAAACAAAAACTTGAGTAATGGACAATACTTTTGAAGCATTGGTAGTGGAATGGTTTCGTCATTCATCGAATATTTGAATAATTTGTTGACAATGTATTGGTAGTAATCATCAGGGTTTGCAGTTGCAATATATCGTATTATAATTTCCACGTAGGAATCAACTTCAGCGACACTTGCTGCTGTAAGTTCTTCGTCGGTCATTGGTTGATCTTCTCGGAGAATATCTTGCTCATCCTTGGCGATTGCTATCGTTGTCATAGATTGTTGATTCCGCACAAGAGCCAATATTTTCCGAACGACCCCTGAACTTAATAGATTGACAAATGTATCCAACAAGTATACAATTTTGGATGAATCCAATCTTTTTGGTTTATCATAATAATAAAACTTTGAATAATTGCTCAATAAATCTTTATCATCAAACGAAGATGTTTCTCTATTCCAGTCACTCTTTAAAATTTCTGACAATAATTTACAAACCAACAACGTTGACCCGCGTGACTTTTCATCTCTTAAACGCAATTTAGAAAACTCGGATTCATTACCCAATGTCAGTAATATTGATGCAAATGTGGTGAATATATATGTGATCATTTGTGGATGCTTGTTGTGGCTTTCCAATAGGATCCTTTTGGTTATAAGATACTGCGGATTAAGTTCCACTTCCTGAGTAGAATGTCCTGTTCGGTTGGGCAAGAGAGATTCTATTCTCTTTGCCAACCCTTCCACATATGCATATTGATTATTAACAGGTTGCACCCCATCCATAGTTGTATGTTACTTTTGGTATGAATAAAGTGTGAGGATCTATCTATCTCTCTCGTTGGGTGTAATTTGTGTATATATTTAAAATCGTTGTAAAAGAAAAAAAAAGCAAAAAAGCAAAAAAAAAAAATGTCGTTGGCAATGGAAAATGATTTCGGGAGGGGTGGGAAACACAGGTTAGGGAGAACGGGTATGTTTTGTTCCCTTGCTGTATAAACAATCAAGTTAGTTAACCTTAATAATTAAAAATCGGAAAGGTCACAGGAACTATCCCAATTGCACAAACTTATCCTGTGATACTCAGCTTTTGTTGATCGATTATATGTATAGAAATGCACTTATCCAGAGATTGTGGTTATGTATACACATATATAGCTATGTACGGGTACTGACGTCGTGCTCCGAAATAGAATTACTTGAACCTGTGGACTCATCAAACCAACAGGGGAAAAAAAAACGTTCTGGTTAAATTACTATAGTGACCACACTAAAAGAAACGACGGAGAATGCCAATATCAGAAATCTTAATTAAACTAAAAAAATGACACAACTTTGTTAGTGATTGACAGATAGTTCAATTTAGGGGCATCAATTTGAAGAGGAGAATATCTAAACAAGCGGGAGAGAAAATAAAAACCGAAAACAAACATAAAATGGATAAATCTCAAGCAAAAAGCGACTAAACGACATTTCCTTCAATCTCCAAATGTCAACCTGCAAAAAACTGCCCAAAACAGCAAACGGATTACAAAAAAATTTTCTACAATAAAAGTTAGTATGGGGGTGGGGCAACTAAGTTGAAGAACGGTGATTTTTCAAATATTGTCGACCCACTATCTGTCTTCGCACAATCACGACGTATGTGGTGTGGCATTCGAACCTTAACATAGAATTACGCGTATAAAAGCATATACTGAACAACAAATACTAGAATAATTCCATTTAGTCAAGGAACTTCCTGTTGGATCGCTTTTCTACGCACAACTACTAAATGTGTGATTCAACATGCTTTGATTTTGTCTTAAGTCACTTCAAAAAGGAAAATGGAAAATCTGGAGTGTGGCATTCTCTTCTTGGCTTGTGAACAAAAGAACAATTAGTTGTAAACAAAAGACACTAGTATTAACAACCTGCAACTTACGGAGTTTGAAGCAGTTTGTGTCAATCATAAGATTGTTCTTTTTTAAAAATAAAATAAAATAAAACAAAGAATCACAAAGATATGTGGAGCCTGAAGTATAAATTATTTCTATTATTCGAACTATAAGTACAAATCGGTGGCTGCCCTCTGACTCAATGCATTGACTTTTCCATGAGAATATGACATTTCAAAATAAAACTGCCAAATGTTCCTGGAATATCGTGTTTAATGGTGGCTTCATGTGCAACTTCTCCACATGAGACAAATAAATAAACTTCAACAAAAAGTATCCATTTAAACAGCGGGGAGGAAAAAATAAAACGTCTTTAACATGTTTACAAGGTTACCCTGACTAAAACACACTGGGTGTCGTAAAAATTTCCTTCTCCATTTAATCCCACCCCGTTTATTATCAAGTTAACATAACCTGCAAAATTGAACAATAAGTCAAAATTTTGTACCCCTCCCACGACTTTACTTGGGTAATATTGCAAAGCGCAATCCTTGTATTGTATTATTAGAGTGACAATGGCCATCACAAGCATAAAGCCCGATCCTTTTGAAGACATTTTATGTCTAATTGTTTGAGTGAGATTACGATGGTAATTTATTGTTTTCTTCAACACACTAAACAGATAATGTTATTTACTCGTTTCTTTATAATTTGAAATACATACGTCAAGAAGGCTCGTCGTCTACGGAATAGCTTTTTGCGTCCATCTAAACGGAATATAAAAATGTCTACACCAAGTTGACATAATTGTAGCGTGTCCACAATGAAATTGCAGTCAATCAACCCAGCTTCCACTAAC
Source organism: Hemisphaericaspora xylanilytica (assembly GCA_030563365.1). Lineage (NCBI taxonomy): Eukaryota > Fungi > Ascomycota > Pichiomycetes > Serinales > Debaryomycetaceae > Hemisphaericaspora > Hemisphaericaspora xylanilytica. The sequence goes on along the minus strand of JAKUCC010000285.1, from coordinate 2,625 downwards.
TTTCTCTTGAACAATTCGCAATCACACTGTCTTATATTTTTATTTGTAAACAAAAGATTTTCCATCTGTGGGGGTCCCTTAAAGCGCAATGTTGGTTATTGGATGTAAAAATAATTAAGGAGTGCGGGATTTAATAAATTGAGGATAAAATAATTCACAGTAAGTGAAATAGGAAAGAGTTGAGTGATCATCAAAAGGGAGTGAATTCCCAGATATAAATATAATGGGAGAATTCCCATAATGAAAACAGAGAATTTAGAAGAAGAAGAATAATACGAACGGAAGCGAACATTAACTTAAACTAAGAAGAAAAGCGTAGCTTTTACAAAGAAATCAGAACTGGAAGTTCTACAAGTTAATTAAGTCATCAGTTAGATTATAACTTACATATCACCTTTTTCCATAGCATATTTGGAAAGAGCTCAGAGAATTATATAATAATATACGATCCTCTTTGAAACTTAACTTTACCTTACGTCACGTGGGCACTTCTATCCAACACGCAAGTTACAATTTTTCTTTTCCAGTATGCGCAAATTGTGGATGCATGTTTTTCGCAGCCATATTGAATTGCTGTTTGTGAACATTGTACATCAACATATAATTGTCTTCACAAGCAAAGAGCAAGACATTCTTTAGAGTATTTCAAAACTCCCTTATAATAAATCTATCCGTCTAACAACTAAATGACGGACAAGACAAAATACCAACCGGATGAATTGGTCAAGTTAAGACATTCAAAAAGGTATAATATTTATCTCCCCGAATTATTACTAAAACCAGCCAATAAGCGATATACTTATGCACCGCCAAGGACCCCTACACCACCGCAGCCACCTTGTCCACAATCACAATCCCAACAGAAATTGCCAAGGGCATCCTCTATTCCAATTCCTCCTTTTATCTGTGTGTCAGTACCCACTCCACCATCCCAATTCCTGCCTCAAATCAGTCATCCTAACCATACCTATACTTATTACATACCAGTTGTAAGAATAGAACCTGGGATGGCTATCCCCCCGGGTGGAGTACCACTCAATTCCTTATACCAACAACATAGGCTACGTCAATCACCGACTGCCCACTTTAAGCAAAAGTTAAACTTGCAATCACCACCACAACCGCAACCGCAATTGCAAAAACATCAACCTACAAAGTCTACATTTAGCTTTCAACGAGAACCAATGTATTGCAGTGAAGCTTATAAGCATATAAGCCGATTCGACCCTGCACCTAAAAATGAAAATGATAAAAGAGAAGGTGTTGGTAAGGAAAGCAAAGGGGATGGTCACTGTGATGATGTTGAAAATAATAGTTTATCAACTTCTTCGAGTGATATCATTATCCAAATTTAACTCAAACAGGTTCAGTCACGTGATTTAAATTTGTACCAAAAGAAACAATAAAATTTCACAACGAGGAAGAATTGGTAAGAAGAACAAGGATGGTCCCAAACAACAACATAACAAAATGACAAATAGAAATTCTCAAGCTCTAGATGATGATGGATCACATTATCTAAGACTTGAAATGTATGTATCGCTGGTTCAAATTCTCCCGTTGCTGGCCCTCCTGCAAAGATTTGTTACTAACAGTGTAATGAAGAACCCCCGATGCAAATATGATCAATGATCCAAATCTTAAATCAAAATTCAATGAACTAGAAATAGATCCAATAATGTGGAGATCGTTTATCACAACTGCATTGAACAGGCTATATGGACTAGTTGGTGAGGCATCGCCCTTTGATCTCTTAGTGAGATCGGATACGAAACAAGTGATAATTAAGATACTTCGAGATCAAGAAGAGGTGTTTAGGAATAGTTTGATGGGATATACATTCAACCTTGGACGGGTATCTTCGGTAGATGTTGATTGTTATGCTAGGGTAATTAGGCTGGGTAACTATTTAGGCTTGGTTGTAGAATAAAAAAATCAATAATTATTATATGTGAAACACTTCTGTTAACTCGGACATCTTCTGATTGCTCCCGAATTGTCTGAATTCGTTTCTTCGTAAATTTAATGACCAATGTAGGACCTCTTGGTCAATTAGAACCTCTCTCATCGGAAAGTGAATTGGTGCTACCATATGGTCTGGTAGAAAACTAAACGTCGCGACAATTTGTGTGTCGCGATTGTCTCTTTGGGTGTCCCCCCACCAATGTTGCAATTGTAACTGCGTGGGGGTGTGGGAGTGTGAGTTGTCTTGCCCTTACTTAATATCGGAGACAACCAAAACGAGAAAAAATGTTCCACGGTTCCCACCAAGGACACCACATTTTTCACCATTCTAATTCTTAAAGGACTCTTTGAATTTAAGTGCTAATCCCATTGCAAGTTAGAAAGAGACAGTATAGTCAGATAGATATATTCACATTCCATAATATTTGTCTTTTTTTTAACGATAACTTTCAATATTAAGGGAATATGAGAGTATTTGTATTATTATCCCTATTGGTTAACGTCATGATCACCCGGGGGGCGTTCTCTCCGAAGGTATCAATGATTCAACATGACCATCCGTCCAGAGAAATTAAGTACTTTGATGATTCGTCCAATTTATTACTTTTACGAGATTCTGCGTTATCAGTCTCATTTGATGATGGAAAATCATTTGAGGTT
>JAKUCC010000284.1:0-13253 GCA_030563365.1 Hemisphaericaspora xylanilytica | reverse complement strand
GCAGTTGGGTTTTTCTTGATGGGTTGGGCAATTTTCACCATGATTTTATGGTTGAATACATTCAAGGCCACTGTACCTTTCAGTGCATTGTTTTTCTTTTTATTCCTTACCTTTTTGTTATTGGCTGGTGGTGAATTTAGTGGTGTTAAGAATGTGACTAAGACTGGTGGTGTATTTGGGGTAATTACTGCCGTTATTGCTTGGTATAATGCATATGCTGGGGTTGCTACTCCACAAAATTCTTACTTCCAAGCAATGTATATTCCAATGCCAGGAAATCAATTGAAGAAGTAAGAGAGGTTTTATGTATTTATTTTTATGTAAAGAAGAGAGTTTATATGTTTAATGTAATATTGCTTTAAGGTCTATGGATTTGTATAGGAGGGGGAATGGTTGTCTATGTCGCCCTCTTTTTTTCCGCAAAACTCAACCGAACATTAAATTTCTTGCAGTCAACATCTCAAACCATACAACATCATCAACTAGCCAACTATCAACCAACCAATGCACCTTATCAATTTAACAACAACCTTTATCATAACACTCCTCCTCTACCTCCACCCAACATCATCATCCTACACACCCGTCTCAGTCATTCAAGCCAATGACGCCAACTTCAAATCATTAGTAATCAACACCAACAAATTCTCGCTTGTCGAAATCTACGCTGATTGGTGTCGTCATTGCAAAAAGCTCCATCCAGTTTTCGAGCAATTAGCTGATGTTTTTGTTGAAGTACTGGACCAAATCCAAATTGTTAAAGTAAATGGTGATGGAGATGGGAAGAAAGTTGGGAGAAAATACGTTGAGAAAGGGTATCCTACTATTGTTTTCTTTTATGGTGATGCAGGAGATAAGCAATGGGTCGAGTTTGAAGGGCTGAGGGACGTGCAATCATTGAGTAATTTTGTTCAGCAATTGAGTGGGATTAGATTGATTGGTGATGAAAAGAAGACGATAGTACAGGAGGACGAAGAGAAGAAGAAGAAGAAGCAAGTAAAGACTCTTGCGAGATTAAGTCCTGAGAATTTTGATCAAGTAGTTGGGAATTCCCCTGCTAGTGTTGTTGTGTTTGGTGCTAGTTGGTGTTCTCATTGTAAAGAGTTGAAACCAATTTTGGAAATATTGGCTAGTAGAGTGTTTTCTCGGGATAATGATTTGTTGATTGGATATTATCAGATGGATGACTTTGAAGGAGATACGTTTTGGAAAAGATATGAAATTGAATCATTACCTACTGTAATGTTTTTCAAAGATGGAGATGTCAATTCTCCGTTGATTTATAAAGGAAAGAGAACGATTGAGGCTTTGATAGATAATATCAATTCATTTGCCAAATTGAATCGAGACATTAATGGGGATTTAACATCCAATGCGGGGATAATCAGTGAAGTTAATGATATGATTAAACAGGGTGTTGATGAAATGGACATTTTAATGAAAATAGATGAATTGAATGATATTGATGCAATTTCCAAGGAATATTATAGAAAGTTGATCAATATCCTAATGATCAATGGCAAGTCTCAATTACCAGTTGAATTAACCAGAATACAAACAATTTTGAAGAACGATATAAATAGATTAGATCCAATCACCCTTGATTCCTTACAAAGACGATCAAACATATTAAACCTGTTACTTTAATAATAGATATTTATATATTTATATATTTATATATATATTCATTTATATACCATTTTACCATTCTACTGGTGCAAACTTTTGAACCATTCTTACCTTATCCGGCCAAACCTTCCCATCTTTAATAATACATTCGTCAACAATCGGTTTCACATTTTCGGGACGACATAACCCTAACCAAATATTCTTTCCTGATGATCGTAAATAAATAATAACATTTGCAGCGAATTTATGTCCACCAATATGGTTGACAAATGCCACATTGACCCCATCGGGGGTTAAATCACCATAATCACGATATAATCCCAATTCACGAAGGTACATATTCATTTCCCGTTGCATAATTGGTGCTGTGATTCCACACCGTTTATCTCTGGTCCGATGAGAGCAGAAAAACACATATGCTCGATTCTTATCCTTTTGAACTTGGGGGAATTGGGATAAAACCGTATCGATTGGACTTGATAATTGAGACATGAGTCTTGTTAATAAATCATTGACTTCCGTAATTGCAACTCCCTTAACCCAAAGAAAATGGGGTAATATCAACACATCGCCCCTCTGTTCATTAATATATTCATCATCAATCAATAATTCATCGGAACCAAGTGATGAACAAGTTACTTTTATTTTCCCCAATGGACCCAGAGAATGATTATCGGCCCATTTGGCAATTTCATGGGCAAGCGTACCCTTGACCCCCGTGGCATCATGGGGCCAGTCGGATTTACCTGTGGATACGACAAGGTGGAGTCCGTAAGGTTTGGTTGATTCCCATAAGGGGGCCGATTCATCCATTGAGATTGATTTGGGGAATTTACCAGTACATTCGTCACAAGTGGATGAACAGTCGGAGATTTCGAATCCGGCGTTGGTTATTTGATCACATATTTTAGGTGTGGATTTTCCAAAGAGTCGTTGAAGAACTGTCATGGGGATAGTGTGATTTGTGTGGTGGGTAGCTTTCGGGGAAGGTTCGGGAAATGTGATTGTTTTGAGTTTGGTTTGGATGTATGTGGGTATCAACAAAGCTAAGGGGAATGGTTTGTGGGTTTTCTGTAGATGGGTGTGTATCGTAAAGAGTACCCTTGTTAGGTTGTAATAAGCAAGCAAATGCAAGTAGATATATATATGTATACAATTTTATAGGTGGTTGCCCAACTAAGTACACATTTACTAGTAAGCAAGCCACTCACAAAAGAAACGATGGTAAAAGAAAATTCTTTTGTGAAAATTTCGGAAAACCGTTTTGGTTGACGATCCGATTGCCGATGGTTAAAGTTTTGTTGCCTTGGCAAATTAAATCCTTCTAGAAATAACCACTGTCACGTGAGTGAGAGAGAGCGGGGGGCAGTGTGGTTGTTGGAAATCCGTGATCCATTTCCGTTGTACATCCTCAGATGATTCCGTACGTTTAGCGGGTCCCGTAATTGTTTTATGCTGAATTGGTTAAGTCGACGGTTATAACAACCAATTCTTGTAATTTAACAATTATAATTTTGGTTGGAGGAATTTAAGCCTTTTTGCCAAGTGGCAACACCATTCAAGCCAGCCATACCGAACTCGGTCAAGAATTATATCAACCATAACAAACTCTTTATATACGGCTGAATGATGTAGTCTCTAACAAGGCATGGAGTGGGGGTGCATGTATAAATGTTGGAACAATCCAAACGGAATGTATGAATGCAGGTCGTCACCAATAAAACATTTATTTGATAATTATATTTTCTGGCCCTAGTATGCAAGATTCATTTTGTAGGGACCAGGTAGCTCTGTTATCCCCGAATTAAATGCATAAAGGGATACCAGACAATGCATAGGGAACATACGTCTATGGGATATGTCTGGTTCAAAATAGATGGTGATCTCCTCGTTTTTCTACATTCATACATAAACCTCAAACGTATTTTCTTTCGGTTCAAGTGTAAGTACAGCTTTTGGCGCTAATAGTAAATAGTCAATTGAGACTTTTGAAGCCAAGTGACCCGTCGCTTTGCAGTTCTGGCCTCGTTCAAGCATCTATAAACTCATATTTTGAGACCTTCGCTTTCCTTCATATTGATCCTTCATATTGATTAATTAAGGGTTCCACGTGTACTATTCTAGGTTGATGTATATTGAAGAGGTCCATGACCAACGTGTCTTGCTATGACCACCCCCTATAAGAATCTGAAATGGATATTCATAACTATTGTTTTCCAAGTGTAAATTCAAATTGGTAGCGCTGTTAGTAAGACCCAGATAAACCTCAAGAACTGTAGATTTGATGTCAAACTGACCTGTTATATCACATTCTCAAATGCAACGCATCTCTTTTTTTTTTTTCCCCAAGGATGTGATACGTTCTGGTAAACATTGTGTTCCTTCAATCCCTATAACTTTCGTAGTAGCTAGTATATATAAACCACGTGTGTGCGGCCCTAACTAACATTTCACAAAATAAATGCACATCCTTATTTCCGGAATGGTGAGTAAGTTTTTGTACCAGGTCATGTTTCAATACAAGATATTCCCCTTGAAAAGGAGGGGTGCTGCTCATTAGTGTCAGTGTAAAGTAGGTCAGTGAACAATTGAATGTTGGTTACGAGGTTGGCTTACGTATAATGAGATACATTCCTGCACATAGCTCAAAATCAATACATCAATCTTTGATCACACGACAACTCGTGTGTGTGTGGGTGTGGGTGTTACCGACCGAAACTTCTATCATTGACTTGTCCATTGTATTAATTTTTCATTCAAACAATTGACCGTCTATGATGATACTAAAAATAAGTCAAGGCGAGCACTTTGTTTGAATGGAAAGGGGGAGGTCTTCTAAACAAGGAGTTTTAAACGATGAGACGAATGATAAATATTCCAGGTTGATGATGATAGTAAATGTACTCCCTGCATAGCAAAAAAACAAAAACAAAAAGATGAATGTAGTAGAAATAGAAATATAACAGGAGATGAAAAATTAGCGCTTGCCATTGTCCAATTATGCGTAAAATATTTGTAATGTTAATAATTAATAAGATTTATGAGTTTAAGGGTATAAGTTTATATTAAGATGGTGTAAGTGTATCTCTACTATGTGGGTATAGAGATGTGAGTGTGTAAGTGGGTAATTACCTGATGTGGGTAATTACTGATAGTGCCATCAATAGATTACAATTACTCTAATGAGATTATAAAGTGAAGAAAAATATTAAACATCAATAACAATACAAATGTAAAATGTAAAAAGTAAGAAGAGAAAGAAAGAAAAAAAAGGAATTTACACACAAAGCAATTCTTTTTTTATTTTATTTTTATTTTTATTTTTAATTTATTTTTTTTTTCTTTTGAGTAAATGAAGTTGAAGTTGAAGTTGAAGAAGACTGCTGCCAAATTTTCTTTCTCTCTTTTACAACCATCACATTTGATTTGATTTGATATATATGTTAACAATCAATAGATTAACACTAATCATCACCATCACCATCACCATCTACAGCAACTTCAAGTAACACCTTGTGATCTTCAGTTAAAGTTTTTAATCATCACAACACACATTGACACACACACACACATCATCATCATCATCATCATTCTCAATGACTGTATCTTTATTTTCTTTCTAAAGCAATTATTAAAGAGAGACAGAGATATCACCCCATAAGACACTATACACAGCATATAAACATAGACACAATACAACACTCAGTTATTTAAAAAGTACCTATCCCCCAACAATGTCTGATAACGAAAGCTACCGCTCATCGTCTGTCCATCACGTCCATCAAATGTCAAAGGCAGATGAACTTTTGCACGACCATAGACACCAACTGGATTTACCACCAGTAAATTATGATTCTTCTGCAATTTCTGATGGCGAAGAAGATGAAGCTGATGTCAGTTTTATTGAGGAAAATTTAGATAGACGTCCATCAAAGAGAAGACATTCTAAAAAACGCCCAAAAAGATCAAACTCGATTCCTGATTATGCATTTAAGCAACAACAACAACAATATCATCACCAACAATTCCAACAAGAACAACAACAGCAACAACAGCAACAGCAACAGCAACAACAACACCAGATGCTGCAGCAATCACAACCACCAAACTCACGCAATTACATGCCTACCTTGCGCCGAGACTTTTATCTCAAGGACGATGAGGATAATTTTAATCCTGGTATGACGATGCCAATCATAAAAAAGCCATCCATAATCGGTATTGGTAGTAATAGTAGTGGCGCAAGAAGAAAGTCAAGATCTCATTCAGTGACTGATAACCATCCGGAAATTCCTGGCGGAGGTATATTGTACAAGAATTCAATAACACAACCTCCGGTTGCAATTACTACAACAACCAACAAGAAGAATAAAGGCCCGCTTAGTAATGCCACTAATTTTGAGAGTGATTTGGTCAGTCCCATGACAAAATGCAAGACTAATGATAGTGATCGAGATCGAGATCGTGAGCGTCGTCCATCAAGATCTTCAATTGATAGTGAAGCCGATTCTCATGCTTCAAGATCATCTCAGGAAACCGAGGAGGATGTTTGTTTCCCATTGTTAAGAGAGCATGTTCGTATTAATGGCATTGACTTTGATGAGATTGAAGAATTTATTAAACAAGAGAATGAAGAACGAAAATTAATTCTTGAACAGCAACAATTGATTGCTGAAAGAAATGCACAAAGGTATAATTTTGACCGGGCGCATGTTTCTGCTACAGCATCTCGCCATTCAAATGCGGCATTGAAGTATACTCCAAAGAATATTTTGAAAAAGACTCAAACCACATTATCTAAATTCAAGAGCCATGCAACAACTTCAAACAATTTCCAAGAACCAGGAATGCATCAGGCACCAACAATTCATGATTCTTTATCATCATATGACGAAGAGTATGAATTGAAGCAACATATTGGCTCACCTGGGGTACCTACAATAGCAGACGATCAATCTACCACGTCATCGACATTAGATCAAGTCAAATTTGGAGGTGCACGCATCACTGACGGTGATGGCGCACTTGGAGGTTCCCTTCCTGATAGATTTTCATTCTTTCATTCCAATTCGGAAGAAACGGTACATGCACCAGATATCCCTTCATTGGTTCGTTCTGGACAATCGGTTCGTGATTTATTCCAAAATGGTGAAGAAACCTGGTGGCTAGATTGTACCTGTCCAACTGACGATGAAATGAAGATGTTGGCCAAGGCATTTGGAATCCATCCATTGACGGCCGAAGATATCCGGATTCAAGAACGTCGTGAAAAGGTTGAATTATTCCGTAATTATTATTTTGTTTGTTTCCACACTTTTGAAGGAGATAAGGAGAGTGAAGATTATTTAGAATTAATTAACGTTTATATGGTTGTTTTCCGTGAGGGGGTGCTTTCATTCCATTTCTCACCTATTAATCATCCAGCCAATGTGAGAAGAAGAGTACGTCAATTACGAGAATATGTGGATGTGAGTGCCGATTGGCTTTGTTATGCGCTAATTGATGATATCACCGATGGATTTGCTCCTGTTATTACGGGGATTGAATATGAAGCGGATGCGATTGAGGACTCGGTGTTTCTTGGAAGAAGTGTTGATTTCAGTAATATGTTAAAGAGAATTGGTGAATCGAGAAGAAAGGTTATGGCATTGATGAGGTTATTGACTGGAAAAGCTGATGTCATTAAGATGTTTGCAAAGAGATGTCAAGATGAAGCCATGGGAACCCAGAAGATCCAATATCAACAAAATGTCCAATGTATGCCACCACTGCAGCTGCAACTGCAGCTGCAACAATCACCACCACCATCACAACTGCAACTTTCGCCAGTTGGCTCGGCATCAAATATCCAATCTCAATATCCAGGCGGTGTTAGTTTTGGCCCTGGCCCTACTCCACTTTGTGATTCATCACCCGGTACGTCGGTCACAGCTACTGCTACCGGCACTCCGCTCGTTTCTCCACATGTACAACAACTTCCCCCACTACCACCACAACAACAACAACAACAAGTACCACCGCCACCGACATCGTCATCTGTTCCATTGTCACATCCTCGTAATGCCCGTCCTCGTGCTGATATTGCATTGTATCTTGGGGATATCCAGGATCACGTTGTTACCATGTTTCAAAATTTACTCGCGTATGAAAAGATTTTCTCTCGGAGTCATTCCAATTATTTGGCACAATTACAAGTTGAATCTTTCAATCTGAACAACCGTATTACCGAAATGTTCTCCAAAGTGACCTTGATTGGTACAATGCTTGTTCCATTGAATCTTATTACCGGATTATTTGGGATGAATGTCAAGGTACCTGGTGAGGGGGTTGAGTCTTTAGGGTGGTTTTTCGGGATTGTTGGGGCATTGGTTGTTATAATTTGTGGGTCGTTTGTATTTGCCAAATGGTGGTTAAATCGGTTGAATAATAATGATAATGCTGCTGCTCATGTTGGGAGCTCGAGACGCCTGATTAAAAGTTTGGGGTTGAGACGGCATCGAGACGGAGGTCCTGGTACGACCAATAAATCGATTTTAAGTTATCCTAATAAATTTGAATAGAGTTGGGATTGGTATTTTTGTTAAGGTATTTCGTGTGGGTTTTCTTGTTTAGTTTTTATTAGAGATCAGGTTATATTATATATTGGAATACGTTTTATTTATAAGTACAATTTTCATAGCATAGTTAGTTTTAATGATTAGTTTTGGATAATATTAATTGTGCGTTAATTGGGTTTCTCGCGATCTATATACAATGAGATTAACCGTTTCCTGTTATAGGCTACAACCACAATATTATGTATGTCTATGCTATTTGTTTTCATCTACCTCACGGTTAAATTCCGCTTCTAATTTATCAACATGGAAATAATGCATAAACTTGACCGGTTTCTTTTGTCCTGGTCGATCGACATGCAATACCGGCACGTCATAACAATATTTATCGAACCATTCTTGATTGTCAGGATTCATTATATCAATAGTTTTCAAATTAATCTCCCGGGTTTGGACCAGGGGTAATTTTAGGGTTGTTTCGAGGATTTGTTTTGCATTGGTGCATAATTGACATGTGTCTTTAGTGAAGAAGGTGATGTTGATTGGGGTGGGTTGAAGACGGGGGATGGCGGTTGTGAATGTGCGTTTGATGGTTGTGGTGAGTATTGGTCTCATGGTGGGGGGGGGATGGTTTGTGGGAGGATGGTGTGGAGAGAAGATTTACTGATTCGTGGTTGGTTTTTTTTTTTGTAGAATGGGGTGTGAGAGTTTTTGTGATTGGTGATTACAGGGTCCCCAAGGAGGTATCTCAGGTTGATTGAAGTAATTTGTGGAATGCTAATTGCATGAAGTAAGTGCCGTAATCAATACATGATCATTCAAGGTATGTTTGTTCCACCCATAATAAAACTCAATTACCAATATGTCTCTCTCTCTCAGTCTCAACGATTTCAAACAACCTGTCTATTATCTGCAATCATTAGTAGAATCAAAAAAATTGAGATATAAAAAATGATTCTGCCCAGGATCGAACTGGGGACGTTCTGCGTGTTAAGCAGATGCCATAACCAACTAGACCACAGAACCAATGCGTTGTTCAAATGAAGTGAAATTATGGCTTTGTGATGGCCACGCGAGCTGTTTTAGTACTGCATATAAGCCCGAATATTGTTTGGTTTGCCAATTGTTTTCGTCGAAGAAAACTTGTTGTCTTTTTTGCAACCAATTGGAATTAGCTCTATAGACAAACGATTTCTATTGCGGTATGCTAAATGGAGCCCATTTTTGTATAGAGGATCTATAAGTAGTATCGGTCAATGGTAGTATGAATTATCAAAAGGGAAGAAAACAACGAAATCGATGATTGTTAATGTTAATTCACTAAAATGGAAGTTCTTAACAATATTTTGCAAAAAACTGACTAAAATTACCGTCGAAAGCAACTACAAAAGGGAAATGACACCAACCTAGGTAAGTCAATTGTTTTATATTGGAGATGTCTTGATATGCGATACCATGAATTCATCAAGCTTCTTTCCAGTGTTCGAGATACAGCTCGGTTACATGTAACTTCGTCATAACCAAGACTAGCAAATCATGCATGTTATCAATAGGAATTATCCATCGATATTCTATTCCTATGAGTCAATAAACCATTGAAATGACATCCTTGAGTGTCTTTGTGAAACCAGAGTGTACCTACCTGAGTGTTGGTTGGTGTGTTGTGGTATGGTTCTTGTTTTCGAGCCATTTTACACTACCACACAAGAGAAAAAAAAATAAAGAAAAACCAATTACTAAAGTCAATCAAGTGAAGTATCTCATTGGTTGAATTCAAACAGCGGAAATACCTAACCAAGTATTACACCCTTCTCTTGTATATATACCTAGTCATAATTGCCACTCAGTGACTCACACACCAGTCCCACCAGAACTTCGACCATTAATATCTTACATTATCCGCATCCATATTCCTCCAATCACCAAATTTCCAGGAATAAATCCCATCAAGTATGTCGCTTCAAAAGACTCAACTACGAAGTAATGGAAGATATATTACTCAATATCTACACCATTCTACACGACCCATTATAATATCCCGAGAGTATCGTCTGGCTTCCCTGGCTGAACACTTTTTTATCCCTCATCATGGATATTCTAAGCCAATGTCCCTGCGATATCTGAAATGGCTGAAAATTTATACTCCATCGAAACTGTTCGCTGGCGAAACAACAAAACATAATCAAACCAAATTCAAGTCATTTGTAGAACAATATGAGGAAGACCATACTGACGAAAGAACTCAACGAATAAAAGCAATCTGTGAAAACACCGATCCAAAAGCTCTTCGACTTCTTCAAAGTGAATCCAAATATAGACGACCCGAAGAAACAATGTATATTCTTGAGAAAGTGAGGCAACAAATTCCTGATTTTGTCCCCAGGTTTGGCGATCTGAAATTACTCGAAACACCTAATCATATGGCGAAAAAGGAGCTCAAGACTGATCGTCATGCTATGTATTACATCTATGACCGAATTTGGGAATTATATAAAGTGGTGAGAGAAACACCATTAAGTCCATTAACCGTTAGACATCGGATTTGGCTTTGTTATCATGTCAATGAGATAAACATGCTCCGAACATTGATGAAGCAACATATTCATGAATTGGATCCTGAGTCAATTGCCTATGGTGTTTCAACGTTTATTAATCAATATAGATTAGAGGAGGCCAAGATTACTTTTCAAAATGCAATAACTAATAGTAAATATCAGTTACCTCAGATTCTATTTGAAACAATTGCGTCAAATATGATTCGTAATGATGTAATATTTGATATTTTACCATATATATTAAATCTATGGGTAAATTCACCCATGTGCCAGCCGTTATCCCCAAGATCACTAGCTTTGTTATTACGAGAATATTACCGGTATGGAACACCAATGGAAATTACTGAAATTCAACGTCTCATCAAGAAAATGGGCCATTCTAATCATTATTTAATATTGTCCGCATCATATGAGTGGGAAGTCATTAGATCAAGGCATCCATTTTCTACCAAAAAGGAAATCACTAAAGAAGATCTCGCTGCGATTGAATCATTTGCTCCAAGTGTTCCTGAGCAACTTGAAGAGTTTTATTTGACTTGGATGCGGGTTTGTACGAACGTTGGCGATATGACTTCGGTGCAATTCATGTTAAAACAAGTACAAAACAAGATTGGCAATGTCCGTTCGGCTTTTTTAGAATTGGTGTTGTGTTATTTTTCGAGAAATGGTAAATTCCTTGATATGAAAGATTTCATAATGGCAACAATGACAATGTTCCCATTCCGAGCATATTACGTTAGATATATTGTTGGCGCAATGACTCAAGAATACCCTCGTCATGCAGTAGAACTAGCTCAACAATTGCAACATTGGCTCATGGAATCAAAACAATTGGATAGTGCATCTGCAATGCATTTGCTTCAATTGCAAATGGTCAAGGAAAGTACACTTGTCGAGGTTAGATTTCACCAAGATTTGAACCATCGGAAATATTATATGGACAAATGGAAACCGATCAATTGGCATGGAATCCCCGACTCGAAAAAGAATCGGGCTCAAGTTGGATATAGAGTCCATGCAGGATTTTTGGATTTGATATCAAAAGGGGTTAGACCTGATTTCAAGCAATTTAAAGAAGTGATTTTGTATTGTGATGAAGCAGAACAATTGATTGTCCAGGATTTATTAAAGAAATGTCGACTTGATTCTATAGGTAACATCACCAGTTTGGAATTACGATTATTAGCACAAAAGAAGTATGACATCGGTAAAGATGGATTCCGAGAATATTTTATTGATAATAAAGATAATTTAACTCCCAATCAAAAGTATTCCCTTTGTCATCGATTAGTTGAATTTGGATTATATCAAGAAGCGGAATGGTTACTTGATTCAATTGAATATTTCGAATTAACTGGTTCACGAGTCCAAATTTTGAAATTGCATGGTCAATTATTTACGTATTTCCATTGGGGGAAGTATGATAAGATGGAACAAGTATTACAACAATTCCCAATTGAAAATATAGCTGCAAGTCCGTTTATTTGTGAATTTTGTGACGAGCTTAATGCATTATGTGAAGACAAATTATCAACAACAACCACAGTAGCAATTGACGAAAACAGGAGAAACCAAATTCAAAGTTTGTTGGATAAATTGAATCAATTTAATGATAAAGTCAAGCAACGAATACTCGAAGATGATGTCTCTATTCGTCGAGAAATTTATGATACAATTAAGATTTTGGAAAATTGGAGACGCAATAACATATAGGGAGGTTTCGAAGGGTGAATACTTATGTACATATGATATTATAGAATTAAATGAGATAGAGATATGATTGAAAGTGGAGATTGTGTGTTCTGGCTATCTATCTGGATGTAGATTGTTGTTCCCTATATGCGTGGAAAAGAACTCAGGATCCGTCAGAGTAAGAACTATGTAAATGATAATAACACGAACAACAAAGAGCCACTTCTTATGTCTATTCGTTAAACTACTAATACCTCCAGTGGATTGACTACCCAAGTCCTTTTTGGATTGACTACCGAAGTCCTTTTCGATCATCCAATAGATAGAGGTCATACAATAGTCTAATCCAACTGGTAGCGATGTGGAGGTTCCTGATTATTTTTCTTTTTTGTTTTGTAAAATGTGATGTTGGTATTTGATCTACTTTAATTCTTCACCCAAACAGCAGAAGGCAACGACGGTCGCGTTAGTATTACAATGGGCGAAAGTAACGAAGAAGGAGTAGATTTATGGCACCAGATGGTAAGTAATCTTGATAAATATGGAGATGATTACTACTGAAAATATACTAACAAGTGGGTGTTTCCAGGACCATGCATTGACAAGTTCATTACTTGCAAAGATATACAACACTATGGAATGCACAATATGTTCGGAGATTATGGTTATACCAGTTACTGCGGAGTGTGGTCACTCCTATTGTTATAGCTGTATCCATCAATGGTTCCAAACCAAAATGAATTGTCCGTCTTGTCGACATGAAATTGAACACAAACCAAAATTAAATTTACAACTACAAGAAATATCAAAATCAATGTTAGAT
>JAKUCC010000283.1:0-13293 GCA_030563365.1 Hemisphaericaspora xylanilytica | reverse complement strand
ACTTCCCGATCGCGAATCTGGCTGAAGAAAAGAAAAACAAAACTTTCAACCAGAACAACAAAGCCATCTGGTCACTTAAAGCTCAATCACATCGCTAATGCCATCGACCAGATCCAAAAGAGCGAGGCCAATCACGCCTGAACTTGAAGAAGTTGAATCCTCATCAGAAGATTTCGACAATGATCAAGATGAAACATCTGATACAAATACCACCAACTCATCGATCAATCAAGATGAAAATAATCAAAAACCATTCTACTATATAAAACCGAAACGAGCAAAGACGAGTGCTTCAACGACTACTTCCTTTGATAAGATATACTGTCAGTTAACTAATCAATCACAAAAACCTAAACCCAACAAAACCCCATTCCTAAGTCTATTCAATGGGAAGGAAACCGATGCAGAAGTTCAATTTCGATATGAATTATACACCAATGTGTGGCAGAATCAATTGACCAAAATCGAGTCAATTTTGAATAATGCCAATGAAGAACTATTTCAAAACTTACTCACATTTATTAATCAAGATGAAAGTGATAAACTTCCAGTTGGGTTTGTTCAATTGACTACAAATATCGCCAATAATTTGCGAATCTTACAAGAGTTCTATAATGTCATTCTAAATCAACCGCGATCTAAAAAGAAGTCGGCACTGATATTCGACTATAAACTTTTAAAATTGAATTCAAAATTCTGTGCCAATATTAGATCGGCGTTACGTGAAATCATCAAACAATTCCGTGAATCTATTGATGAAGATCCCCAAGATGGTGACGATGACGATGATGGCGAAGAAGAACAACGCGGGTTAGAAAACAGAGTAAATTACGATCCAGAAACAATTGCAGATTGGTTCTCTCGTAAACAGCGAAATGCACGGATAGTATTGGTTATTGAAGATACTGGATCAATCAGTGCACAAATCTTAAATCAACTACTCAAAGTTTTATCATCATATTCAAAAACAATTCCCTGGAAAGTGGTCGTGGGTTTATCATGTGACAATGTTAGTAATTGGATCAACACTCATATATCCAATGATCTTCGAATTTCGATTAATGGATACAAATTCAAAAGTAATGATAACAAGAGTTTGGGGTATATTATATTGAACAACCTATTCTTAACTCCAGAATCAAATAATAAGAACCCATTATTGTTGAGCAATAATCTAAGTACATTGATTTTGACCCGATTTGAAAGCTCAAACAATTCGATTGATTCTTTGATCGCCGAAATTAAATTGTGCTATATGTTATATTTTTATCAACTGCCATTATCGATTTTATTCTCAAAGGAGCCAAAACCGGGTTCTCTCTATATCGAAGCATTGAGAAAACTACCATCCTTCAAGAAATTCATCGAATCCCAATTGCATGACAAGAAGTTTGAAAAGGTAAAATCATACTTGATGAGCGAACGGTCATTAATTTCATTATTCAATGAATCAAAGATTAAATTTCAAAATGTTAAATTAGCAATCATGAATGCAATTAATGTGATATATCAATTACAAAGACATCATCGAGCAAAGTTACAGAAATTCGAATTATACAAATTGTTAATTAACAAAAAGTTATTGAACGCTAAATTCTTAACTGAATTGATGCGATCATTGCCCAATTTAACTGATTCCGAAATTGGAAACATCTTGTTGGAGTTAACTGATGATTGCCAAGAAATAATCTCGGATCAAATCAAGGATGGAAAACTCATTGAATTGAATAAGTCAATAGAAGAATTGGATGACTTTAAATTAATCTCACGACTACTTGATGTTTATCTCGATAATGAACTATTAACGACCCAATTAGAAGATGTTGTCTTTCATGAAATATTCGTCATGAATGGTGGGGGGTCACGTAGTCATCAAAATGCATTATTTGAAGAAAACATTGAAAATCTCATGATTAATCTATTACGACCAAAATTAAGAGCCACCATTGAACTGAGTCTAGAGAATTGTGAAGATTATTTAAATAATCCAATAATCAACAGTGAAAATCAAACGATAAAACCCCCAACTTTGACCAACTTATTCAAAGTGTACAAGGAAGCACCAGTTCAAATAAACTTGTATGATTTTTATCAAGCATTCAAAAGTTCATTGACAAGACAAGATTTGGTTGATCCTGACACAACTGATGAGGAATGGCATCGAATGACATACTCATGGTTTATTCAAAATTGTTATGAGTTGATGTTGATTGGATTGTTGAAAGATAAACCAAAGGGATCCTACATCGAGAAAGGAATTTGGAAAGGTGTATAAAGAACTTCTAGTCCTGGACTTGCAATTGAAATTATTCTTCATACATATTACAAATTACATACGATTTCTACTCACTATACGATTCGTTCTCTCTCTCTACAGGGCGATTCCTTGACGACCTTGCTCCTCCAACTTTTCTGCCTCCTTTTCCTCCTCCTTCTCTTCTTCAGCGGCCTTTTCCTCTTCTTCAATTATCGCATTAACCACTTCCCCATCCTTTTCCGGCGACAGTTCCGTCTCGTCTCCCTTAGAATCTGGCTTCTTGCCAGTTCGGTCTTCCTCTTCTTGTTCATCAGCATGTTGTTGGGTAACCTCAGATGCCGATCCTTCATTATCAGAATCCATGTCCGCTTCAGCAGCGCTATAACTCCCAATATAATCGGTCAACCCGACTCGACTACTCACGCTCTTGACAATTTCGTCACCGTGACGACCGGCAATTGCGGTTATTAATAATAGAGTTATAAATCCAGCGAGGATGGTGACGACTAGTAATCGTTGGGATCTGAACATCCGTTTGGAAAGTTGGGTGGAATTGGCAATCATGGTGGATTTGAGCTAATGCGGAAAATGTATTCAAAAAATGATTGTTGGCGGTTAAATCGGTTGTTGAATTAATGGTGAAGTGACGTAGTGTTGATTACTTCAGTTTCTATGCCAAATATCAATGCCAATAGTGTAAGTCAACTGGTTACAACAAATTCCTAAAGACCTGAAATGAATTAAATGAATCCTGTTTCAGGGTTAACCAAAAATCTGATAAGGGTACAGATTATGTGGTGGATGAATTTGGACAGCTATTGTTTATTTTTTAAAGGGGTGGGCTAGATGGGGGCTACCAACTGAGGAGGAGAACACCAGTGATGAGGAGGAAAGGATTTCCACAACTACTAAACCATAAATTTTTTGAGCTCTTCATGTTCCCGGAGATAAGTTAGAAGTGTGTCAATTAGAGTATATGAGTATGGTGGCAGGTAGTTATATTCTTGTCTAGAGTTTTTGAGTATACGACTGAAGCATTTCTTTTAGTTTGCAACAAGTTTCTTTCCATTATAGTGGGCGTGCATCTGGCGGAAATGGTCTACTACCACACACCTACACCTAGGCAAATACCCGCAGTGGTGTTTTCCTTAATCTATTGGTCGTCTCTGTACTAACACGCCTGACTATGTACCCAAACCCATAGGGTTTATGTTGTCGGGTCTAAAAAGCGCAAATGAAGTTAATCCGTGTTTCAAAGATAACAATCTGACACATCCTTGTGTGTTTCCGGTGCATCACTGTGTTGCCCACGCAAGATAACAGCATCTTATCTTCATTTCTTTTGGTAGTGATCATAAAGATCATGCAAGTTAAGAAAAGGTAGGATGCAATTCCGGCAGTTTAACATCCAACAATTGTTTAATCTATCATTACTATTACTATACACTTTATACATACACGCGCCTATAAAGCCAACTTCTCAATTGAGTAATTTGGAACTCTTTGACTAATTTCAATCCCGTCAGAGTCACTACCGGCTGTCTTATTCAACAACATTGAATCCAATTGTGCTTGTTGTATAGATAACGCACTATCTTCACTAGTCTGTTTGTTCTTCTTGGCACTACCACTGGCATTGCTAACAACTTGATTGATTAAAGTCAAGTTATAATTATTCACCAATAATGAATCAATCTTTTTACCAACGATTTGATTTAAATCTTCAATATTATCATTTGTCCAATTGAATAATCCGGCGATATCAATAATCATCTCAATTAATAACCACGCATTTGACCCGTTCAATTTAATCAACTTATTAATCAATTCAATGAAATTGATACCCACGACTTGAGTGATTTGTTTAAAGTTGTCAATGATTTCAATTCTCGAAAATTCTTGGATGATACGATTGACTAAATCGTGTAATAATGCTTCGTCATCATTTGATCCAATTAATTGGTATAAGTAATCACCACAGGGGATATTTGGACAAGTGGAAATTGCTTGTCTTAATAATGTCAAGTTTTCAATACTATGCAAAAGTTCCAATAATCCAGATGTAAATTGGATTGGATAGATTGGGTTGGTAAATAAATACATCAAGGTATATTCCGGTATGAACCCTTCATTTCTAAATTTGAGTTTATTATCAGTGGATGACTTCTCGAATATTAAATCAAGAACCGAACTTATGAAATTTATATCGATGATTCTATCATTATCCACTTCGAATTCTTTAAATTGATAGACCTTAGTAGTTGGTTTTGTTCTAGTTGATGACTTTTTGATCACAGACCAAGGTTTCTTGTTCTTCAAATATGGAATTAAAATCGATTCCCATTTATTCAAATCGTGAGCTTCTTGTGCTGATTTCAACTCCTGGAAAACTTCTTGAATTTCTTGAGTTGTTGCAGGCGTGTTAGATTCGTCAATATTATACAATTCTACAATATCAGCCAATTCATGAGTAGGTTGTGAAATGCTCTTACCCAAACATTCAACTAATTTATTGGTACCAACGTTCAAATCAATAATGTTAACATAGACATTATTATTCTTGTTTCTTAAATTTAAATAGATTGCTTTTGATTGCATGGTATTTTGTGAATTTCCCTTGACCGTGAATACATTATCAAGATACACTTTATCGGCGACATTTGCATTTGGAGATGATTCAAAAGTAGATAATAATGCCCCATATTTAACATTGATTAAATGAACCTTGTTCCCTGATGCTAATAAGATTCGATCAGGAGCGGTAGCTTGTATTGATATCAATGAATCTTGTAAAACTAACGATGCAACTGACAAGGTAGAAACGGTTTGGAAATTGACAATCGAAATTGATGAAATTTGTAAATCATTATATTGATATAATATTCCCCCAGCATAGCAGAAGGCAACGGGCTTTGGGAGATTGTCCTTGATCAACGAATTAACCTCCAATATTTGAGATGAGCCAATTGATACAAACGAATATTTCAAACCTTTTGAAGATTCACTAATAGTAACCATAAACTTCTCATGTAAATCCTCTACAAAATGACTATAGATCACACTTCTGCCATCATTAACAGTCAACTTCACATTTGCAAACTCTAAGCTACCCGATGCGTATCTCACATGTTCAACACTACCCGATTCATAAATAACCACAATCAAACTTTCATTGAAAAACTTAACCGCGGCTGCTCTTTCCCTCAACTCAAGTTCAACGTGACCACTAGTATCAGTGTCATGGTCAGTCTCAACCATTAATAAACCAAACTTTTGTCTATCGGTTTTACCAACCACATACAATTTCTTTTCATTCATCACCTTCACGTCCATACAATCAACAACAGTAGTTGGAGATAACGTATATGACCATAACAATCTTGGACTAGGTTTAATGACATGACTGGCAATACTCGATTTAGAAATAGCAAAGTCGATGATGGTTGCAGAGTTGGATACTCCTTGTGGTGGGGTTATTAATTTTGAATTAAGTGGGACGTCTGGAATACGTGGGAGAGTGGTTATAGGGTACTGGTCATACAATCCTGGTGAAGATGTCATGGTTGTGTGTGTGGGGAGGAAGTAGGAAATTGGTTATTGCGATCTTGTAGTCTACTCTTCTTGATTGTGAATTTTTTCAAGAATGGGTTGTTAGCGATGCCTTGATGCATCGCACCAAACTGAGCAAAAAAAAATATAAGAGTGGATCTGTGTCGCAAGATCGGGTATTTGTCGTTTTGATGTGTCGCGGATTATCCTAAACAATCACACCACCTTCAGTTGCAACCTTCCATGTAAAAGGCAGGCTACTATTCCACCTAATATGTGATCAATTCTATACATACTTCATTGTATCCTATTTCTCAAGAAGCGAATTAGGAAACATAGATTATCTCGCCCTTTATCTTCGTAAAGTAGACTGTCGTAGTAGATCATCAGAAGTTTTGTTTGAAGTTTCTAGCATGGCCATGAGAATTCCCATGTAATTGTGAATAAAGCAGTTGTTCTACACTTCTTGTCATATGTTGACTCTATCAAAATATCAAATTCTAAAAATACACCAAAAAGAAAACTCTATAAACAAGTAATATAACCTAAAAAAACCCTTGTAAAACTCAAAAGATCAAAATGAAAACGAAAAATACTCAAACCAATGGAAATAACCCTTATAAAGCTTCTTCCAAGTATTCTTCGTCAGCGTAGAAGTAATCTTCAACAACGACTCTGAATTCGTCTGTTTCCTTGTTGTAAGAATCGATTCTGAATGAAGATAAATCCTTAACAACAATGTTGGCACCGGCTTTTCTCACCTTTTCTGGTTCATAAGTAGAACAGATACCTACAACCATGGCGCCAGCACCTTTACCTGCAGAAATACCAGCAGGAGCATCTTCAAAAACAGCAACCTTCTTATGGTTAGCTTCGTAACCTAAAGTATTTCTAGCAGATTGATAACCTTGAGGGTGTGGCTTACCTTTAGTGACCTTTTCGGCAGTAATGAAAACATTTGGTTGTTCAATAGTTAATAACTTCAACCATTTAGTGGCTAATGGTAAAGTACCAGAAGTAACGATAGCCCAACGTTGTTCACCGTTTTCAGTTTGTTCTCTGGATAATTTATCAAAAGATTTGACTAATTCAACAGCACCTGGGATTGGCTTGGCGTATTGACCAAAGGAATCTGGAATAGCACCTTCCCAGGCAGTAACTTGTTCTTCAATAGCATCTTCTGGAGACCATTTGGCAATGACATCAAATGTACGACAACCATGGGAGGTTCTGATAATTTCTTCTGGGTTCACATGAGGTCTGGTCTTACCGAAATCTCTCCAGAATTCAGAAATAGCACCAGTGGAGTTCACCAAAGTACCATCACAATCGAATAAAGCGGCATTAATGTAAAAGATAGCTGGTTGTTTTTCGATAGTCATTGTGTTAATTATTTGTATCTAGCGATTGTTGTATAGTAAAATATTAATGGTTTAAAAGGAATGAAATAAGTTCGAAGAATGGGGGATATCTAGGGATATTTATAACAAAGATTGACCATCGCAATGTCATCGGCCCTGCCGTTTGATATCAACTTACACATCTTGATGATTATGATGATGATGAAGGCGATGGAACATATATGCAGGATTTGTAACTGCAATTATTTTTATTTTTAACAAACGTGCGTACCACGACGTCATACCATCATTTAAAATGTGAACACAAAACTTAAAGGCGATGTCCCCTTATATTATGAGGTATTCAATTCTAGATTCAATATGGATGTTTCACTGGAATCGTTAACTAGTTGCACTGGTACCCACTCATTGCTATCAAAGGTATACAATTGTTTGCTTCATTATGTTGGAGCCTTTAACAAACTTCTGTTATTGCGATTCGTTGTAACGGGAGAGGGGCGGGACAAGAATCTTATCAAAAGTGGTTATCAGTGCATGGAAATTGAGTTGCCATAATAATACGCAACCATCGGAAAAATTTCAACACAGATGACGGGATCCGGAAAAAAATATTTTTTATTCTCCTTTGTTTCTTTTTTGGGATGTGTGTTGTTGTTACACCGGCAATCTTAAAAGAAATGAAGTTACGATTTTAACAAAGAAACACTTCAAAAAAAAAGAAACGGGTGACATCTCCTTACTCTCGGCACGATTTTCCAGTTGTTGCTATTATCTTTCCATTTTTGATGTGTCAGTGACTCACTCCCCCTGGAAAAGGGGGTAAAGGCTACACGTGTTGATGGGCATCTGTTTCTTTCGGTAGTATTTTCCAAAGATTAGTATGTTTCATTACCAAATGCAAGGTCTTCTCAAGATTGACCCGGTCGTCGGTATGACGGATGGTTGAGTTATTTGATAACGTCATAATGATGTAGCAAATGGTAAAATTCAAATTACAAGACAGAGCATAGTGGACACAAAACAAAAGACTGTAGTGCAACAATATCTTTTGTCAATATTGGTATTGATTAAATGATGTAATGTCACTTGTTTTCTATTGTCTTGAATTTGTTCCAAACGGTTGTGTGATAATTTCCAAACATAATACCAACGGTTATTGCAAATTGACCCAACAAACAACTATTTCTGGATGTGTAAACACAAACTGGAATATCCCGGAACAAGCTCGAACCAAGTCCTAACTCGTTTTGAGTTACCACGTGATTATCGCTTGCCTTTACTATGAGGGTATTCTCAACCACTAGCAGTGATGCTGGGATCCAGCTTGTTGTAGGAGTCACCTATTTCATACGAAAAGTTAACCCCATATCAGACGGAACCAAGTTGTTAATCATAAGCATAAATGGATCTAAGTGGATCGCTACAATTGATAAAAAGACCGCGGACTTCAGCTAGGTCCAATATGCATGGCATAGTAGAGTATGGTCAATGAGGTAACTTAGCATACCCTTTTAACCGCGAGCAGCTACTCGTTCATTACCGTGGTGCATGATAGAAGTTCTGATTGTTCGACCTCCTGTATACTCTTCATATGCTATTCCCAACAATATGTGCAGAATCTGACGATCTATGTATTGATAGATACAATGAACCAACCAATAGTATTAGTTCGATTACTTCCTTACCAGCTTGAGGGTTAATGGTGTTTGGACGAGTGCTTAATTTGCAGCACATAAAAAAGCTTCTAACAAAATTTTCAACCAATTTTATTCAATAATCGTGCAAATAACTTACACCAAAAGAGCAAACAACTGATCCGTTAAAATACGAAGTTCTCAATTATACACGGCAAAGTAACATTTCTCTTTATCTAAGATCCCCGTAATTGACAATCAAGTAATTATTCACAAAGATTCAAATGTGGGTTAGTTTTGCCCATCTAAGATTGCTTTCCTGCATATTGGAAAGCCTTAAATCAAACCAAAAAAATATTGCCCTGAAGTCACCATTCCTGATGATCACCATTTCTATTCTACACAATCTCCATGACCACGCCAGAATATGTCATTAACCTATCATCAGATGAAGAAGAAATAGACGATAATGATGTTGAAATAGTCGAATTTCGAAAATTAACAGCTGATCTCATCCAAAACCCACAACAACCACCTGAATCACGAACCACCACCAAAAAGCTCGCCGATATCCAATGTCCCATCTGTTTCGACGAAGTGACCCAGGCAACCACAACGACATGTGGGCACATCTTTTGTCTTGAATGTATCCAACAGAGTATCTCTAGTTCGCATGCACGTGGGCAAGTACGAAATAATGGAAGTGGAAGGAGAGGGCAAGGACTGGGAGTGGGACTTTGTCCATTGTGTAGGAAAAAGGTTAGCTTTAAGGAAACGATTGTGTTGAGATTGAAGAAAGGTAAGAGAAGTGGTGTGCCTGAGTTACCTGAGACGCTGGTGAAGAAGAATGAGATTCCTGTTGAATCTCTTGCGTCGAAAGATAAAACGGAAATAGAATAGCTCATGAAATTGTCAAGGGGAGAGGCATTTCTCCAGAGTGATAAAGCAATCAGCAAGACTAAGCTATTTCGAATGATGTTGATTGGAAAGAACTTCGAGATTTTGCAAAAGATATGAGCTTATTCAAGCAGGGTCATTTCCTTCGAATGGAGTCAGACTAACATCCTACAACATATGGTGGATCTCGCCGACAATACTCAGGCAGCACTATGTTGAGACGTTCCCGTCGATGTAGAGAATGATCACACGACTTCATGTTTAAAATATTGTCACTGGTTGCGATAATCCCAAATTGTCACGACTCACATCAGAAAATTCACTCCGGTCAATCGACGTGACAGTATAATGTGGGGGCATTAGTCCTTCCAATAAATTCCTAGTTAACACTTCTATGTTAATTAAAATATCGTATGTATACACTACCTACAAATACAAACCTTCAAGATTTTCCTCTATCTTATTTTTAAGAACTCTTTCCTTTGCCGCTCTAAAATCTTCTGCCTTAACTTGCATACGTCTTTCTCTTAATGCTAATAACCCTGCTTCAGTACATATAGCTTTGATATCAGCACCCGATAATTCATCCTTTGAGGTCACAATTTCATCCAAGTTGACATCATCAGCCAAACTCATCTTAGATGTATGAATAGTCAAAATCTTCTTTTTAGTATTTGCATCTGGATTCTCAAATAGAATCTTACGGTCAATTCTTCCCGGTCTAATCAATGCTGGATCAAGCGATTCTATTTTATTGGTAGCCATAATAACCTTGATATCACCTCTGTCATCAAACCCATCCAATTGATTTAATAATTCCAACATAGTTCTTTGAATTTCACGTTCACCACCAGAACTAGATTCGTATCTCTTTGTACCGATTGCATCAATTTCATCAATGAAAACAATCGAAGGCGCATGCTCCGCAGCGATCTGGAAAATTTGTCGACATAACCTTGGTCCATCACCAAGATACTTTTGAATTAATTCTGATCCAACAATTCTCAAAAAGGTTGCACTTGTTTGATTGGCCACCGCTTTGGCTAATAACGTCTTCCCTGTACCCGGAGCACCATATAATATAACACCTTTAGGTGGTTTTATACCCATTTCTTCATATAATTCCGGATGAGTCAATGGCAATTCGACTGATTCTTTAATTTCTTGAATTTGTGATTCCAATCCACCGATATCTGCATATGATTCAGTTGGAGATTTATCAAGCTTCATCACAGAAACCATTGGATCGGCATCATCTTGTAATACCCCGACAACCGCTACCGTCTTGTGATGTAAAAGAACTGAACAACCCGGTTCTAACAAACCTTTATCAACAAAGGACATGATCGACACATAATATTCAGAACTGGCAGTACTCGAAACAATTGCATGATCGTCATCAATGATTTCTTCCAATGTACCCACTGCCATTGGTGATCCTCTTAATTCGTCAATCTTTTCCCGTTCCTCAGCTTGTCTTGCTTCAGTAGGTTGGAATGCTTCTTGGTTGGTTACAAATTCTTCTTCTAGTAACAAATGATCTTTGATTCTCTCCAATTTCAATAATTTCAATTTACACCTGGTATTGGGGAAAACCGTTGGCAATTTAACGGCAGTATCTGGTCCCTTTCTTCTCTTTTTACCAAATTTAGATTCTACTGGTGGTTCGTACTTTGGTTTTTCCTTTTTCTTATCATCTTTCTTCTTGTTGTTTAAAGCATCGCCACCTGGCAAATTAGATGGACTCTGACCCATTGTAAATAATGTCTGATCTATATATGCAATTGACTGGAAAGGTTAATTATACTAGTCAAGGGTGAATTGGAGTTTTTCAGAAAGTTATGTAGTGTAAGTTTTTTTCTGTTTGGGTTTGTTGCCACTGTAAAATTTTATTGACTTTACTTTGAGTTCAATTAATAATAAGAACGCCAAACCAAACTAAACCAACCGAAAAAAAGGCAACCATTCCCAATCGGGTAAGTCAATCACGTGAGTTTCTGGAAACCTAATCAGTAACTCTTTATCAAGCTTACAATGAATACTGTACAGTTTTCAGAATGTTGGAAGATATTATCATACTGGCTGATAGATATTCTTACTTTGCAGCTATCCCTCTAAGTAAATCGTAAATGCTTTGGTAATTGGGGTAATACTGCTCTTCCACATTTAAACAAGAAGTGGTAAGCTTTAGTAGAGAATAATCATTGGCAACACGATTTGACCAACTTCCCCCGGTAAACTAGTATATTTGTAGTCTGTCATATTGAAGGGTTGTTCCTGAGTGCTTTCATCTGTTGTTGTAACATAGTTTGTTAACTACTGATTGATTTGTGACAGACCCAAACCCCAATAGAAAATTATTTTTCTGTTACTATCAAATCAGTGTAGTGTGACACTACCAGAGTTTTACAACACTACCTACAACTAGCAAATTCACGCTTGGTCTTTTAAGGCAGGAGTAACTAGAAAGCCGTCTTATTTCCAACAGGCATGGAACAATCAGGTAATCTGCCTACGGGACTTTACCGAAAGGATTTTCGATCCCTTCGAATCAAGAATTCTTCACTAAATGGACCCAAACCAAGAAACAGTCTAACTAAAAGGGAAACGACACCACCACCTGCAAGGATAACCATTCCTACAGTTTCACCCACAGAGAGTGATAACCCAACAGAGGTAAACGAGAAAATACAACAAGCGCGTGCAATTCGAACAAGATTAGCATCATTATCACCGGGAAAACTGGTACATACCCCAAACCATCATCATGTTTCTATTGACCTTTCGCGATCACCGCCATCCCCAACAAGGACATCAACCAATACATCGACTAGGCTTCCCAGAGATTGTTTTGACTCACCAATTCCTTCTGAGCTAGTGGAACGACCCCCGGAGCCTATAGTATCAATCCCATTGCGATCTTTTAGAAACAAAAAGCAATCCTTGAGTTTAACATCAAATTTAATGCATTATTCCCTTAACGTGTCTAAGGATAACGATTATCTATACATTTCACGAAAGGGGAGCATAGTATCGCATTTTTTTATAAAAAGACGAGATCACCTACAGGGGTTGACGTTTTCCAATGAGTCGGTGGTGATTGAACTCAAGGACAAACGAGGAATAATAGTAGCACAACATGACAGTAATGACACGAATTTACGAGAGTATTTCAAAAAGAACCCAATTTGGAATGCAGATACTTCAAAGACGATCAAGGACGTCACAGCAATCGAGGAAAGATTTGAATACATTGTTGATCCGTTTAGCCTGGCAAAATTCAAGTCTTGTCTTACTCGAGCGAAAGTCAGAAAAAGCATGGGCGGAGATTCGGTATCGGCGCCGATTGAATTAGAAGAAGATGAAAATAATGATATCATGAGTATTTTCCGGGATGAAGATTTCCGGCCATATGAGGTTCCAGCGGATTTTTCACCAGATTTGAAGTACGGATTCAATCACTCGCCAGTGTTTAGAATTGCATATTCGGATTTCAAGACATTGTACAATAATGATTGGGTAAACGATACAATAATAGATTTTTTCATTCAGTACGAAATAGACAAAGCAATCAAGTCAAACAAAATTGAGCCTC
>JAKUCC010000282.1:0-13320 GCA_030563365.1 Hemisphaericaspora xylanilytica | reverse complement strand
AATGGCATCATCAGAACCAGCAGCTTGAATGATTTGGTGATCAATAACAATCTTGATTTTACCCTTTAAGTCCTTATTCAAATTAGCAATGGAGACTTCCTTAGCAGAGGTAGTAAAGAATTCTTGTACCAATTCGTCCTTTGCCAATCTTGGTTCCTTAACATTGGCAGCCTTAGCGATGACTGATGCTGGGGTTTGGGTTTCTTGTAATGCAAATACAAAGATTGGTACTGGAGTAGCAGTCTTTGCAGTCTTTGGCTTGAAGACTAATGACTTTGTTGGAATAGCAGATGAGTCAGAAGCAACTGCCGCTAAAGACAAAGCAGCTAACGATTGTTCTAATGCCATTTCTTTTTTAGACTATTGATTCGGGGTAGAGGGTTAATTGGGTTGGCAGTACTGTCAGTTTGGTTGTAAAAAAGTTTTTCCCTTCAAATGTAAAAATTTCTTCTCAGTCTTTTTTTTTGAAGGTTACGATGATAACCTGTGAAAATTACATATCCCTGATTTACAGATTAGATTGGGATAACCTGTATTTGCCGATATAAATTTAGTCATAAAACCTGCAAAACTGCGGGACACTCACCCGTTTGCAGAATACGAAAAAGTTTTTCACTATTTAGAGATAAAGCTACTGACTCATTTGGCAGTAATCAAGCAATAGACATATATAGTCATGTCGCAAGTAGTATACGTTAACGACAAGTCAGGTATTGATAGTGCCGACGTTAAAGGAACTGAGCAACAACCATTTGCCACTCCTGCTTATGCATTGTTTTCTTTCCCAGAAGCAAAAGTGTTTGTCTACAAACAATCAGAAGAAAACAGTGATGAATTCTCCTATGTTGAAATTTCTGCATCTGCTTTGAAGAAAGCCAAAAAGGGAGCAGAAGGGATTAAGAAGAAGATTGAAAAACAAGCAAAGTTAGAAGAACAAAAGAAACAAAAGGCAGAAGAAGCTAGTCAAAAGCTTGCTGAATTGGATCTTATTAAGATTGAAGAAGATGCTTCGTTACCAATTGCCAAAAAGATCAAATTGAGAACAATTCAAGACAACTTGGAAACAAGAGTTTCTGTTCAAGGTTGGATCCATCGTTTGAGAGTGCAAAAGGGTTTAGCATTTGTTACCCTTAGAGATGGTACTGGGTTTGTTCAAGCTGTTTTAACTGGTGACCTTGCCAAGGCTAAACAAACACAAGAATTGACCTTGGAATCAACTGTGGTGATCAAGGGGGTTATCTCCAAGTTGCCAGAAGGCAAATCTGCTCCAGGTGGTGTTGAATTGAAGGCAGATTATTATGAAGTTGTCGGTTTAGCTCCAGGTGGTGATGATGCATTTACAAACAAGGTTCAAGAAGGTGCTGATCCTTCCTTATTGTTAGACCAACGTCATTTAACTTTAAGAGGTGAAACTTTGTCTGCCGTTATGAAGGTTAGAGCTAGTTTATTAAAGGCCATTAGAAGATTCTTTGCTGAAGAAGGATTATTAGAAGTCACTCCACCATGTATGGTCCAAACTCAAGTCGAAGGTGGTTCTACTTTATTCAAAATGGATTACTATGGAGAAGAAGCTTACTTGACCCAATCTTCTCAATTGTATCTTGAAACTTGTTTGCCAGCCCTTGGTGATGTTTATTGTGTTCAAGAATCATTCAGAGCAGAAAAATCTCACACCAGAAGACATTTGTCTGAATATACCCATATTGAAAGTGAATTGGCATTCATAGAGTTTGATGACTTATTATCTCATTTAGAAAGATTAATCACCAAAACCATCGAATACGTTTTGGAAGACCCAGTTTCTGGTCCATTAATCAAACAATTAAACCCAGACTTCCAACCACCAAAAATGCCATTCTTGAGAATGGAATATATTGATGCCCTTGAATGGTTAAACGAACACGGTATTCCAAACGAAGATGGTGAAAAGTTCAAATTCGGTGACGATATTGCTGAAGCCGCTGAACGTAAGATGACCGATACTATCAACCAACCAATCTTATTGATCCGTTTCCCAGTTGAAATCAAATCTTTTTACATGCAAAAATGTAAGGATGATCCAAGAGTTACCGAATCCGTTGATGTCTTGATGCCAAATGTTGGTGAAATTACTGGTGGTTCCATGAGAACTTATGATTATGATGAATTAATTGCCGCTATCAAGAGAGAAAAGTTGGATTTGGACAGTTACTATTGGTTCACTGATCAAAGAAAGTATGGTACTTGTCCACACGGTGGTTATGGTTTAGGTACCGAAAGAATTTTGGCATGGTTATGTGATAGATTTACTGTTAGAGATTGTTCATTGTACCCAAGATTTACTGGAAGATGTAAACCATAAACAGGGAGTTGTATATGAAACTATTAATTTTAAATAAATAATTTAATCATTCCTCTCTTACTAATTGGGCAGAATTTGTCGATTGAGGTTCTTGTGTTAAAATATCAACAATACCCGACAAAATATGAACACTGCCTTGGACCTACATTGCATGTGGCAAACGAGGAGAGGTTCTCGACCCAATGGCCAACAAGAGTAATTTTAAACAATATCACATTCTGCTTTTTGTGATTTGAAAATTAAAACTTTGGCTTTGACGAAAGGAGGAAATGCAGGAGCAGCAATGAAAGGAGGATATATCTTCTTCTCATTTGGTTAGCTTAGGTTGTCGTACTTAAATCTGGTGATATTTTACCTCAATCATAGATTTTGCAGAAATTTAATTAAAAGTTTGCAAGCATAGTGGTCAAGTCACAGCTTAGCTTTCACTCTTAAATGAATTATATTCGTTGCACAATTAGAGATGATCATATTACTTGGTTGTACAATACCAGCAAGGTTATCTTTTACCGGATTGAGATAAATGCCAATAATTTGAACAATAGAACGGACTGTATAGTGGATATTTTGATATCGTGTTGAAAATTAACTCTAAATGCGTTTTCTTGTTCTATTGTTTTTGTGGGAAATGTCGCAATTCTCAAACGAAAACACGACAAACAATTCTACTTTGCGACAAAACAAAACACGATGGTGGTTGTAAAACACCACGAATCAATCAATCCACCAATCTATCAAGTTACGCTACAAACGTCAACAGTAATATGCCCAAAGTGGAATAGAAAGAAGAAGAAAGCAGCAGAAGTTATGTCCAACAGCCCATTGAAAGAGTCACTACAGAAAGTGATCAAAGATTTAAATGCGCTCCATTCATTTAATCAATGGGACCAACGTCAACAGTACCAAACTCAATTGACTGCCGTACTACACCTGCTAATGAGGATACTCAACTATACCAATAGATACTCATACCTTCGCACAACTACTGAGAGTTCATCTATTGGGAGTCTACACATTCGATGGTATTCTGTCAAACCAACTAACCACCATGTTACCAAAGACAACATTTTATACTACCTTGAGAATTATAAGACAAATCACCATAATGGACAAGAAGAACATACCGCTTCAAGTATACAGGTACTACAGCATTTGGTACGAATATTGTCAACTGTTGGCAAATCACCAACGAGAATAAAAAACTCCTATTCAAATCTCTTAATCAAGCTTTCAGAAATGTTAGAACAAATATTGAAATTCCACCAACAATCACAGCAGTTATTTATAAATTATATCACCAATTGTTTTAATTATGAACTACAGTTCTTTTCTAAGTTGGAATATAGGCTAGAGCTGGAATTGAGCGAAGAAGATACTGGTTTAATTGCAAATTTATTGGATTCAGTCCTTTCTGAGTCTCTTTCCGATGATGATACTAATGATGAAGTTGATGACAATACTCATGATAATGACAGCATGTTCAGCTATGCCAATGATATTAATAGTAAGACGAACGACGGAAATAATGATAAGAGACTTCAAAACATTCCCATTCCACTTGATCTTAAATCAAACAATCCAAACTTTATCAAACTTTACCGGATGTTTTATGGAATAATCCCTCATTTGAAGTCCCACAGTACTAACAACATCAGACATATTGCATCTATTTTTGTTAATTTATTCAAAAAACAAGAAGGAATTGGTTTTTTCGAATGTATAGATCAGAATCATGCTACGTTTCTAGTACAGAAAGTAAATGAATTTCTTCTAGACTCAGGTGCCACCAGTGAAGGTATTCTCCCACGAGGTCTTAATGATATAAACCGAGCTACGATTGAGGAAGTTGTAAGCAAATATCATCCACCAATCAGGCAAGATGAACACCTATTGATAGGGCAGTTTGAGGATTTTCACCTCGAAGACACAGGCGATAAGCGAGAGATTTATACCAAAGAGGCTCAAATAAAATTATTCAATGATATAAGGTACTTAATCCCCGTATTGAAAGAGTTAGGGTTTGAATTCAATTCTGATTTCCCGCAAGTTTTCAAGCATTATTACAATCTCATATACGCGCCTTTTGTCCTGTTTGCAACAGAGGATGACTGGGAGTTTGTCAAAGAAGTGACAACCATATCGAATGAAATTTTGGAATTGGAGAGCAGTGATGTTGATCCAAATGAAACAAACATGCATGAAGTCATTACCGAATTCGAAGAGCTACACAAATTATTATACTACAAAAGGTACAAATGCCCAGAATCAACATTATTGATGAGACTTAGTTCCCTAGATTACCATAAACGGTTAAAACAAGTTTGGCAAGTATTTGATCCTTGGCGAGTAAAATTGTACAGGGTTGTTGTTGTCACACAGCGTGCGCCACCAATCGAACAGAGAATTGTCACAAATAGCATGAAGCGGATTTTGAACAATTGGCATTATAAAACCAAGGCCTCATACGGTGTATTAGATGATATGGACAGATACTACAATCAATCTCGCAAACGAAACATTCTAAAGCAGTGGAGGCAAAAGGGCAGACGCAAGAATCGTTTGCAGCGGACGCTTGCAGAGGCGGCTGATAAATGGACAATCGGCAAATATCTATCCAAATGGCATGGGCGCTTCAAATACAGCCGATCATTAGCCCACAAGAGTGAACAATTTAATGCCAATTGGCTATTATCAAAATACTTTGCAGCAGTAAGAGGGCGGTATCTTGTTAATACTGAGAACCATAACTGTGCAGTACTTCTCTCTTCTCAATTTGAACATAAACGTTCACAAGATATTCGGTCAACGTACTTTCTCAAATGGTACTCAAAAATGGATTCACATGCTTCTGTTGGAAACCTACCATATAATGGTTCCCTCAGCGACAAATTAATACACTTGAAGCAATTGGAAATGAAGTTTGTGAAAGTATGCGCGTTTAAGAAATGGCAGAAACTGCTACAATTGGAGGTGAATTCCCATAAATATCAACGGCTAAAGGAATTGGCGCTTCTTCGAAATGCATTTGCTGATAACTGGTTATATAAATTTAGAATTACCGCCATGGCAAATGATTTCCGTAGTCGGATGTTAATAAAGACGAAAAGAAAATTGTTTGAAAAATGGAAAGGTGACGTTTCTCTGATAAAGAAGGCAGATCGGTTCTATTCCAAGAAAATCCACGAGAAATATTTGAAACAGTGGAGATTCGGTAGACGGAGGATCAGGAAGGAGTGTGAGTTTGGCGAGATTGTTGTTGGTCAGTACTACAAAATATGGAAGCTTAAATCCAACTTGCAGTTATTGCTGAAACGGAAACAACGGGCAATGACCCGCTGTTTGATTTTAGGCTGGAAGGAGAGAACTATCAATTTGGTTGAGAAGGATATGAAGGCGCAAGGTTTTTTCGAGAATAGTCTAAAAAAGAAGATTCTTGTTGCGTGGAAGCGCCGAACAGATGAAGTGAACAATTTAGAAACCTATGCACTAGAATCCTTCAAAAGGAGGTTCTTTGAGAGAATAAAGGCCCAGTATTTAACCTATGCAATTGAGTTACCCAATAAGTTTTTTATACATCAGCATGAAAATGACCGAGAACTTACACTCGTGGATTCAATTGCAGCACATTCGGCTTTGATCAAATGGAGAGAAAAGTACCATGAAGTGTTTGAACAACAATCTTTGGAAAAGATTACCAACGTGCAAAATATGCTTATGGATAGAGTATTCAAAATATGGCAGAGTAAATTGTACTATATTACCCAGCAAAGATCCGAGCTTCAGCTGCGATTGGAGCAATTCGAAAGGGAATCGTTTCATGTTAGAGGGGTATTCGACCTCTGGCATTATCGATATCAGCAACTTGAAGAAATGAAAAGCCAAGCTTATCAAATGGAGCAGGCATTGGCGCACAGAAAATGGCAACCGATTTGGGCAGAAAGGCTTAGCCGACGGCTCGAGTTGGAAGATTTGGCTGACGATCTCATCGCACGTACGAATTTCAAGTTACTTAGCGAGTCGATTCGGAAATGGAGTATGAAATATAAGAAGAATATCAAAAGACATGTTTCCCAATACGAAGACTTTGTCAGAACACTGGACCGGTCAAGATTATCCACCATTTTTCACTTATGGAAGTATAAGTTATCAGAAAGGATGACAGCGGGTACCGAAACGGAACCCGAAGATGAATATGCCGAAGCCAATACTTCTATATTAAGCACACTGTCACCACTTGCAAATCGTACAAGAAGACAGTTAGATAACTTAAGCACGCCATTAAAATTACCACCCCCGGCCCAGAATAATCTGTATTTTACCCCGCTACGGAAGGGGCCAAGTCCGACAAAGTTACAAGAAACCAAAGAGCGACTCCAGAATGAAAAGATTTCGGCTATAAGAGAGCGATATTCGCAAGCTCGTGGAACTGTGACACCTACTACCAGCCCGACCAAACTGAGCAATAGCATTAGATCTGTTCCTCCACAACGTTTTGCACAAAGACCACAATTGGGTTATTATCCTTTATCTGCTCCGCGTGGAAGAAATTCAAATCGTCAACTATCGCCTCCAACACCACCACGATTTTCGCAAGAAACCAATGACGGTCAACTCTCCCCTGTCAATGGGAGATCTTCGGGGAGGGGTCAAATTGATCATAGCTTGATTGAACAAGCCAAACAACAGAGAAGGATCACTCCGATAAAATTCCCTACTGATTCTGAAATTAATCAATTGAAGTTTTCCAATGCAGATACTTTAAAACAGAGAGTAAATGAGGGATATTTGTAAAGTACTTATATTAGAGACATATATTTATCTAGATTGTATAACTATCCTAATACTTAATTAGTTAATTCACTTACGATTGACTCTTCTAATTTATCAATTTGACGATTAATTTCTTGTTTTATTGACTCAGGATCAATATCTTGAGGTTCAGCAATTGGGTGAGTTGAAATTTGTTCAACTGATTCATGAGGCGCCAATGCTTTGTAAACATACAAATAATCACCGGTGACAATCGTCGAACGGCATAACTTAACCAACGTTGGTGACGAGTGGTACTCAATGAGTTCAAAAAGTATTGTTCTAATGAGATCAACAATGAGTGTACGATCTTTACTCTGGCCCACTAGTAATTGCACAATGGGATCAACACTAACGCCTTGATATATTTGGGATGTGTGAAGCAATTCCCACTTGTGTTGATCTAGTTTCTCATGAGAAATGATAAAATCGAAATCATGCCATTTCAATTGCAAGTCTGTCTCATCCTCGGTCTTGTCGTATTTAACGTTGATATCATGAAGTTCTCCAAATCGACTCACTCCAGTCATACATGCTGGTATGTCCATGTGAACCACAACTGGCGATGTATAATTTTGCGAGACAATATAGGCATTTGTGAATTGTAATGCCTCTCCTCCGGGATAATTAAAGCTGGAGACATATCCCATCTGAATCGAGAGAATGGAAGAAAGTAATATTCCAGTACCAAGAATCAACAAGAGAAGCTTGTTTAAGATGGACTGTTTGAATTTGGCGGCAATGTTAGTCAAGACATTGGCCGCTTGTAGGGTAAATATGGGGATTATGTAAATTATAAATCTCCATTCTTTGTGGGGTTGGAATGACATTGCGGCGATGAAGAATACTGATGAAATAAATAATATTCTGAGCGAGTTTTTAGCTGGATG
The DNA here is from genome assembly GCA_030563365.1 of Hemisphaericaspora xylanilytica. Lineage (NCBI taxonomy): Eukaryota > Fungi > Ascomycota > Pichiomycetes > Serinales > Debaryomycetaceae > Hemisphaericaspora > Hemisphaericaspora xylanilytica. Next base: position 5,280 of record JAKUCC010000282.1, on the reverse strand, counting down.
GGGTATTGGTTGTTTGTCAGTCGATTGACGGGATGGTGGTGAGGAGTCGGCTGGGTCATTGATGAATCCTGGGATGGTCAATAACAAGATAATTGGTGGTCTAAACAATTGCCACAAGTACTTGACAAAGTATGCTGACCAAGGTTCAACCCCCCATTCACTGGATTTCCCATGGATGATGTTGAACACAAATGAATCTAATTCTGGGATTAACAACCGATTCCAAAAGTATGAATCAATAATTATTGAAGCAAGGGCCCCGAATATGGTTCCCGAGGCAAGGTAGACAATATTAATGACAAGACTGGTTTGACGAAATGCGACCGATGACACTAAGGCGATTATGACTGCAAACACGCCAATTTCTAATCGGAATACAACCCCACAGAAGGCCAACCAGGTGAATCCTGATAAGTCACCCTTGATTAATTTTGAAAGTGCATAATTGACGAGGGGAAGGGCCATAAAGTTTGGTAAAGTACGGGAAGAATAATATAGGATATGAAATTGGGAAACAAGTAGGATCATATACCAAAACCCGATAACACCCTTGAGATTGGACTTTCTATCTCTAAATGTAATTTTGTTTATTGAATCACGGAGTTTGAACAACATCAAGGCATTAATGATTCCAATTACCCCACGAATAGTCATTTGTAAGTTCAATTGATTTCCAGCTAGCAAGTCAATTCCAAACAAGCTTGATACCTGAAGGATTATCTTGGTGATACCAGCAACAATGAGACTTCCAATGAATGTTCTAGGGACAACACCCGGGAATTGAATGTGGTCATAATTATCAATGATTGTTTGTTGGGGAACTATGCCATAATTTAAGATGTCATGAATTGCTTGAAGGTTGAACGATTCTTCTACTTTTGTGTAAGGTGATATCATCAAATGGTATGATACCAATGCAACCAAACACCCATCGAGGATCCAATTGAAGCGATACATGGTGAAGTCTGAAAATGAAGTGAATGGGCCAGTCGATCAATGGATTCATTGAAGGGTGAAAAATAAAAATTAAAAAATTAAAACCCGACAAACCACCAGTCATCATTCTTCACTCAACTGGACGAAACAGCAAATGGATGATATACCTCAATTGGTGGTAGAACTACCAGAAGATGGAGAGATACCCGTAGACGTTACAAACGCCCCATCGAGAACAACAGCTGATTCTACGACCAAACCGTTTTCACTTACCCCTACGCCATTATCGAAGAAAATCCCAATTACAATAATTACCGGATACTTGGGATCAGGAAAGTCAACATTACTTGAACGGATAGGAAAGACATCGAATAAGAGATTGGCAATTATTCTCAATGAGTTTGGTGATTCCTCGGTTATTGAGAAATCGGTTACTATTCAAGACACCAATGAAAGTGTTCAAGAATGGCTAGATATTGGGAATGGATGCCTTTGTTGCACAGTTAAAGATAATGGAGTATTGGCAATTGAGAATTTGATTGAGAACTCACGCGATAAGATTGACTATATTTTGTTGGAAACCACGGGTATTGCTGATCCTGCTCCCATTGCCAAGATGTTTTGGTTGGATGAAGGGTTAGCATCGAATATCTATATTGATGGAGTGGTTACTGTGGTTGATTCTGAGCATATTGTTAAGTGTTTGGATGATGTTGGAGGTCATTGGCATCAGGAGCATCACTTGCTAGCATCACAACAACTGGGAGCCCCGGGTGTTGAATTAACACCAGAAGAAATTGAGATTGAGAGGAAGCAATTACAGGAAGGAATCACAACTGCTCATTTGCAACTTGCGTTGGCGGATACAATCTTATTGAATAAGATTGATAAATTGAAAGGTAATGATCAGGAGATATCAAGTATCATTGATAGGATAAGAGGAATTAATGAAACGTCGCCTATATACACCACTAGCTTTGGTGATATTAGTTTGGATAAGATTCTTGATTTGCATGCATTTGAAGCCAATGACACCAAGTTCTTACAATCAATTAATGTCAAGCATAAACATAGCTACCATGATGACCGAATTGCGACATTGTGTATTGATTTCCCATTCTTTCAACACCAGGATGATTTCCACAAGCTTGAACAATTCTTGCAGCATGTTTTATGGGAGAACAAGGTTAATGATAAACCGGTGGAGATCCATCGAGTCAAGGGGTTATTAGTACATTGTCAAGGACAAGAAGAAAAAGACTGGGATGTAAGAGTTGTTCAAGGTGTTAGAGATACATACGAGGTTATACATGGCGGCACCTTATTACCAGGAGTCAAAACTAATAAGTTGGTGTTCATTGGTAAAGATCTTGATGATGATGACTTGATGATTGAATTACGTAAGCATTTGGTAGTTGTGTAAATGAGAATGATTTGAAGTGTCTGTGTGCAGGCATATTATGGGTACACACCGTTTACTCTGGTGAAGAATTTTCTCTGCGTTGTAAAAATCTTATACCTTTTTTCTTATTAGAGGTAATTAGAGGAGATTAATTATCTATGTTATAGATGTAATAAAGGTTACTTGTATGAAAGAAGTTGTTTTCAAAACCAAGCTATAGATATATCACTGAATCACTCACCCTGGGCAGAACAGTCAATCAGGTCTAAACTTTGTCGTTGATTGCACGACCCTTTTTCTTTTTTCTTCAATTTTTTTTTTTTTTGGTTTGGCAGTGAAAAGTGATAGCGAATGCTGCTGCCAAAAGGGACAGGGTTCAAGTAGGTTATCTCGTTTGTCTAATAGCAGGTAAAGAAACATAAATGTCTGACGCAGGAGAAGCTGGTGCTTCGAAGACAACCACAAAGACACCTCCAGTTACCAAGAAGGGATGGTCAAACCCAGCGCTTAGAATGATGGGGATTCCCCGAATCTCATTACCATCGAGAAATTGGATGATATTCTGGTCGGTATTGGCTCTGATTGGGACAGGAATAGCATATGATAAATACCAACAAAAGCAAATAAGAAAAAAGTGGGTGAATACTGTAAAACACTTGAGTGAAGAAAAGTATACCACTGAGAAATTACCTCGAAAATTGACCATTTATATTGCCCCACCACCTAATGATTTTCTTGAAGAATCAATGATTGTATTTAGGAAATTTATCAAACCAATTTTCAATGCTGGTGCAGTAGATTTTGAAATATTCAGTGAAAGTAGACAAGGAGATATCAGATCCACTGTGGCACAAAAGATTAGAGATTTAAGAAAGGCGGAATTGGAAAAGAATAAACCAAAGGACCAATCTATGCCAGAAACCGACTTGTCAAAGCAGTCCAGTACCGACAATACAAAGATCAATTCCGATCTTGAAAGCGAGCTGTATGTTCCACGATCTGAGTTGTATAAGGCCAAAGACGTTTTAGGATTGTATAGAATATTCCCAAGTGACATTAAATTGGAGTACGAAGATTCTCAAGATGATTCTGTTGCCGGCGGGGTAATTTGCATTGGTAGAGGTGCCTATAAGGAATATTTGACTGGAGTTCATGAAGGTTTATTGGGTCCATTGGAAAAGCCCGAAAAAGTAATTGAAGCCGAAGAAAGAATTGCAGCTGAAAAGCAAAAGGAAAGAGAAGAACGGGAAAAGGAGGGCAAATCACTTGACGATGATGACGAAGACCAAGAAAGCAACTTGAAGCCAGTGCCTTTGAAGTATATCAACACTCAAGAATATTCAAATGGAGAATTAGCTCCTGAATTGGACTTATCTACCACCTTGAAGGATAAAAACGGAGTTCCGGTGTTTTTTGAACAACCGGTTTATGTATTCCCAGTGGTTAATTTGATGGGATTTACCAATTTACCTCGTAAAATTTATAGATACTTCACCAAGAGATACTTGGCGGATGATTTAGGGGAAAGGGCTGCTGCTGTGGTTCTTGAAAAGACCAGGCGATTTGAATCCAAGGATATTTCAATGGCCAGTGAAGAAGAAGTGGATTGGCCAAAGAAATGGGTTGCCAAGGGGAAAGAACGCAATTCAGAATGGATTCAGGATTTAGAAGGGGACGAAAGAGTGACTTCAAGAATGAAGGTATTTGATGTTAGTGTCGGTAAATAAAAAACGGTATATATTAAAACATTAATTTAAGCATCGACTTTTCTTGTCCATAACGTATAATTATAGGTAAAATCACCTTCAACAATATCATCTTCAAGTTGAATATCTTGGCCAATAAACCGTTGTAATTCCAGCTTTGGTTGTTTCTGCCATTTAGAATCCTGATTATACAAATTAAACGTAAGAAACGTATCCATTGGAACTTCATTAGGTGTAGGATGAACAATCTCAGTTATCAATAAATTATCAATCAATTCATTATCAATCAATTCATTGTAAAGTTGTGCGCCTCCCATTATGAAAATTCGTTCAACATTAGGTCCTAGCATTCCCAATGCATTTTCAAATGAATTGGCATGAATAATCTTGCCCGGTTCGACCATTTCGTTATTGTAAGAACGTGATAAAATCACATTTAACCTATTTGGCAACGGTCTGAACTTTGGAGGTATTGATTCCCATGTCTTTCTGCCCATGATTACTGCATTGTATCCATTTCCAGTCGTGGTTTTACACGTGACATCCTTGAAATATTTGATTTCTTTGCGAAGTCGCCATGGCATCTTGCCTTGGTATCCTATTCCAAGAGATGGTTTAAGTGCAGCAACGATAATCGATATGGTAGGTCTATTGAGTTCAGTCATGGCGGTTACAACAACTTCGACAAAGGTAAGATGAAAGGGTTCACTCATTGTCATACGCGTACCCCAAATTTTGAATGTTTTTTTTTTGGCCAGTTGGGAAATTAGTCACGTGATCTAACTGGGATAAATTTACTCAACCGGGTAACAGCAGTCAATGAAGATGTAAATATGGTACTTTGTATAGTAATAGTTCCTTTTAGTATGGGGAATAATTCAACAAATGCACATTGATTCAAGGAAGAAACTATCAAATGTAATGAGACAGTTAGTCAATGTTCTCAATGTGATTTGTTCACCTTCTGCTAATGTAATAATCTCTGCTACTACTCGATTACTATTTTCAATTCACCAGTTGAATCTATACTATGTACCATGGGACCCATTTGATCAAACTGATAGCCTATTTTGCGTAGAAAACACCATTCAATGTGACAATAAGTTTTAAAACTGCGTCTGGTATAATCTAGTGTAATGCCTTATTGAGTTGGAGTTGAATCGTTGTAGAAGCAATACGTCTTTATTTTTAATGATTCATTAACAGGGGGGAGGGGGAGAGGGGGAGGGAGGGTTG
>JAKUCC010000281.1:0-13330 GCA_030563365.1 Hemisphaericaspora xylanilytica | reverse complement strand
CCACCTCCACCACCTCCACCACCTCCACCTTCAAAGGTTGCACCACCAGTTACGCTCACCCAGATAGTTACTGTTACTGATCTTACTACTGTCTGCCCAAGTCAAACTATTGTTACTGTTACTACATGTGAATCTCAAGTTTGTGAACCAGTTACAATTCCAATTACTTCGGCAACTACAATTACTATTCCAGGGGAAGTTATTTATGAAACTAGTATTATTGAAGTTCCAGTGACTCCTACTAAAGCACCACCAGCTCCTCCTCCTCCTCCACCACCTCCACCAGCTCCAGAACCAGCTCCTCCACCACCACCTCCACCACCTCCACCACCACCTGCTCCAGCTCCAGAGCCAGCTCCTCCTCCACCACCTCCACCAGCACCAGCGCCAAAGCCAACGCCAGCTCCAGAACCAGCTCCACCTCCACCTCCACCACCTGCTCCAGAGCCAGAACCAGCACCTCCACCACCTGCTCCAGAACCAGCTCCAGAACCAGCACCTGAACCAGCACCTGCTCCAGAACCAGCTCCAGAACCAGCTCCAGAACCAGAAGCTCCACCACCTCCTCCAGTTACTCCAGAAGTGCCTGTTGTTCCAGTTGAAGGCGGTGCTTCTTCGAAGGCTTTCTGTTCATTGTTGCTTTCGGCGATTAATGCCCTTGGGTATGTTTTGTAATCGAGTCAATTATGATTTGTCTACGGTGTTTTGATTTTTTATTTTTATACCACATATGATTGTTGTTTTTGATTTATGCCGCTTGATTTTATCTTTGTCTTTTGTTGTTTGTTGTTTGTTTGTTTTTTGTTTTTTGTTGCAGCCAATTGGTATAAGTGTATCCACCTTGATTTTTGCTACAGGGTTGGTTTGCTGATTCTGTTTTGTTTGGCTCTATTACAAATTATATCACTATATAGGCTTTTTATTATATATAAATATATGAGTTTGTTTTTTTTATTAATCTGTCCATGCAGTTGAGATTTGTGGCCACACTCTCTTGTATAGACTCATTGCAACCACATCTTGAGATGTCAATCTACCGTCGAATGTAGCCTTGAAGTAACCATGTGTACCCAAACTTTCTTTAATAAACCCAGTTCTACCTGATTTGGTAAAGAGGGAGATTGCCTTGAAGTACATAATATCTTCAGGATTGAAGAACATATAACGGACAGTGACAACCTTCTTGTGGATCTTGACTGGATGACCGGTCAATACGGCACGTTGGGCGACAATTCTGGTGTGATCACAATTCAAAAATGTCCCTTGCCCAACGAATTCTAATGCACCTTCAACTGCACCGGGTTTGAAATATATGACAGGGGCATTATTGAACAAAACTGGGGCAATGGCAGTAGCCACGACCAAGTTCCCTAAATGAGCGAAATTTTCTGATTTATGGACATTGTTTGGATTATTAGATGCTTGGTTAAACAATGGTTGGATGACTTGTCTTCTTGGTCCATATTGAACAATGATTGATTCTTTGGCTGGGATTGGTTTCTCATAATCTTCCCAGCTTTCAAATGAGAAGTTACACACTGCTAACTTATGTTCATGTTCTAGTAATTCATAGATTGTGAATGGGTTTGCATTTGGGTTGATTCTTTCAAGGATTAAAGATGGTGCTCTAACGTATATTCTCGCACGGTTTCCAGCATTGATTTGGGTTTGTTTAATGTATTCTTTGTTAATCTTATTCTTGGTGGCTTTATAGTTTGACACTCTCAATAATCTCTTCCATACACTTGGTGCTTCAACATCGTATTCATCATACTCCCAATCACAATTAGCAAGGGATTTGACTCCTCTAAATGCAGCCAATCTTTCCTTTGCTGATTCATTTGGATGTAATTCAATTTCATCAGGGAAGTCTAAATCTTCCCTTTCCAATTCTCTAAACTGTTTTAATTGACGTTCTTCTTCTTCTGGGGATAAGTCGACATGCATTTCAGTTTCGGCATATTCGGTTGGAGCGTATTCGGTTTCTGCCACCATTGCTCCTTCATCATCATTGGCCATTTCATCGTCGTTAATTATTTGATCTTGGGTTTCTTCAACATCGGAAATATCTTCTTCGTCCAAGATATCGTCAACAAACCATCTACCTTGGTATTCTGAGGTACCCTTTGGTAATCTTTTCATTTTTTCAGCATCGACAGGACGTTTCACTCCATCATCATCGAAATAGATGGCTCCTTCGGCTCTGACCCCAAGGCCACCTGCTTCATCTTCCCAATCGAAATCATCTTCGCCCATTTCAACCACTTCGGGATTCAATTCATCCAAACTTTCTTGATTTTCATCAGGAATAAAACTACCAAGGATATTTTCTTCATCCATTTCCATATCTTGATGCCTACTAGGTCTTGATTTTGCAATTTTTTCCATCTTTTCCACTTGGAAATCACCATATCCCGGTATATGAACTAATCTGTTTGCATTAAATCCAACACCTCTGACTGTACCTTCGATAACCAAATGGCCCATTTCCGGAGTGGTAGTAGACCAAGAAACACTGTCGGCGACTAACCAACCACGAGAATCTCTCCACGTAACGGACTTTGGGAACTTTTGACAAATTGTACGTAAACAATTGATATTATCTGAATCGGATTCAATCGCGAATAATTTCTCTTCGGTTGAACTGAAGAAATGGTTGAAATATGATTGCAATGATTGTTTGATGTCTAATTGTAAATTACGTTTTGGATAGGCAGATACAACATTTGGCAAAACCCCAATGACACTGGCTATACCTTGTGCAATCAAACTTCTTAATATTTGTTCACCATATTCTTTTTCAACTTCTTGTTGGGCTGAGATTCCAAATACAACATAATCGGAAACTTTTGCAGCATCTAGTATGGAAAGAAAGTTGTCTTGATTAGGAATTATAACCTTCAAGTTTGATTTAAATCTTGATACTGAGATCTTATTCACCGATGGATATTGGAATTCGATTTTTGCTTGTCCTTCTTGATTAAATAATCGATCAGCAATATCAACTGGAGATATATCATTTGTTAATGCAATTATAGTTACGATCTTTTCAGCGCCTTGATTTCCTTCGAATAATTTCTTGTCAATTTAGTCTCGAGGATCTTTTGCTCCTTTAATTGTTTAGCAAGGTTCTTTCTTTCAATCTTACTGAGAGGTTTTGATTGCTTATTTCCCGATGAGGTTGATTTCTCAACTTTTCCTTTGTATTGATTCTTTAATTGTCCCTTGGTGGCATGTTTGGACTTGAATGGCTTATGGTCATGCTTCAAGGTATTTCTATGTCCTGCCATATTGTTATCTATCTATATGTATGCTAAAAGGTGCCCTTAACTATTGAGATCAATGATTAAATCAAAATATGCGATGCCCATCATCAAATAAGAAAATCTTCTTTGATTATAGTCACGTGTAATGGATTAGGGTTTCAACCATAAATCAGGTGACCAGATTGGGAGAAAACCAAAATCATTTTGGAAATTGCACGCTAAATGTATTCATTATATGCAGTCAGCAGAAAAAAATTGTTTTTACTACTAACTTCCACTATGGTGGTTACCCTCACGCACTCTCTCCCACAGTGTAGGGGCGATCCAGCCAGTCTGTGTGGGAGGATTGCGCTCAGCTTTACCATTGAAAAAAAAATTTAGTGAGATTTTCAGAACACCCATTGATAATAGTGTTATCAACAATATTCAACGTTAGTAAATGTATGTAAATGATATGAGGAGAGTACATACGTGAGACAAGGCATATGAATGAGAGAGAGAACGCGAGATAGAAGGGAATAACTACAGGAAGAATGCTCATGTAAATGGCATATGGAGAATGATCGATGAGGAAGGGAGTTTAACTACAACAACCAAAACAAGAATAATTCAGCTAGTATCAGATTGAACCGAATGCAATTAGGGATGTTTACCAAGCGACTAGAGTGACCAATCATGAACGTACACTGCTGTGAAGGAGTTTCGTGACTACCTAGGATCCAGCCAAACATAGACAATAATCGAAATTTTCAACTACTTGTTCAGTTCAGGTTTCTCATTTACGGCAATAAGTTTCTACCATTTATCAAGTGTATCAAGAAGACCTCCCGCAATATCGAGCAATCGTGTCCACGTAATATATCATCATTTCGATCCAAAGACAAAATACTAACATTCAATCTAGCAATATGGCTCACGAAAACGTTTGGTTCTCCCACCCAAGAAAGTACGGTAAAGGTTCAAGACAATGTCGTCACTGTTCCTCCCACTCTGGTTTAATCAGAAAGTACGGTATTGACTTATGTCGTCAATGTTTCAGAGAAAAGGCTAACGATATCGGATTCCACAAGTACCGTTAAGCTACCTATTTTTGCTGATGAATAAGGGGGGTTTGAAACTACAAGATAAAATTGATTCTGATGTATCAAGGTATTTTCATTGTTAGGTTTTTGATTTCCCAGTTTGTACAATTATGATTTTCTTTGGCAGTTGGTTATTTTTACAATGTTAAAGAATGATATTTGGCAGGTGATTGTCATGTTTATAAAAATATAGTTTAATGCACAATAGTATTGTTGAAGTTTGAGTTTGATTGATGTAGAAGGAGTTTGAAGAGTAGTTGAAAGAGTGCTAGGCAGGGTGGTATAACCATGGTGATTAAAAGGGCTATCCAAATCACAATAGACAGTACCTGAAAGCATAATAGAGGAGCGTAGATTGTTCAACACAACTAACACTCATAACCGATTTTTCAAAACAGAGCCATGAAGACATTTATTTACACTTTCAAAGCTCTTGATACGCTCTCTCAATCAGAAATATACCTTGTCATCTAAAACAGAGAACAAGCACTCAGAAATCAACTACAAAGTAGAAATAAATATGTATCCCATTTCATCGACATTCAAACTTCATCGCCTCACCAAAGAGACCCGTAATTTTAACGAAATTCAAACTTCCTATCAGGGAATAGACTAAACTAATTTTCTCTCGGGAAAAGTGCAATATAATTATGGCAACGAGTATAACTTGACAATTTACATTATCTCGTCGTGGCAAAATTTCCCTTGATTGTATAATAATAATTATGATAATTATTACTATGCTTTTTGATTGGAGAAAGGGAAAAAGAAAGGGGAAAAACACAAGAGGATAAAAAAGAGTGATGGGGATGGTTGGTTTATATAGACACTGAGGGAGAAAGAGGGAAGAGAAAGAAAAAAAGGTGGATTTGATTTCGGATTACCCGGAATACTGTGCGATTCATAAATCAACCAGTGGTGGTGGTTATAAATTTGCAACCCTAAAGAGTAGCCCTATTGAATAGTTAGATACTTGGCCATAGATATATACAGCATATATACATTCTCTATGTAAATTATTACTTCTTCTCAGAGACTAGTAACATAAAACGAGCGGTATTATTAATATTAAATTACTATTAGTATTAGGATATAAGTATTAGAATAAATTACTACTTCCCACCCCCACCATTCAATGCCTGATCTACATCAATCCTTAATATCAACAATGATCTCAATAATCCAATCATAGTGACAAAACTCGCCAATCCAACGGGGACAACCGCAAACACAACGATATTATACATATCCAAAACTCGTCCTCGTCGTTTTTTAGTACCACCATCTTTGCCAATATCGATATTTGACGTCACGAAATTCTGAACAATATAAGCAAGGGTCAATATGCAACTAATCAATATCCAAATGTGTAATCCGTATTTATACCCTTGGGCCGTGAATGTCGACACGAGGTATAATTCCACCGTGATTGACATTGTTGATAATGAAAGCACCCTCACAATCGCCGCTAGGGTCAGATAGGTGACGATCCACCGAATGATTAATCCATCCAATACGGAATAATTCAAGTAGGCGGCAACGATACACCACATCCCCGTGAGGAAATGTTCGAGTCCCCTGGCGGTGGTTATTATTGCTTGGGAATTGTCGTCCTGGAATACTCGTTTCCACGATTGGAAAAGGGAGTAGATGGCGGGGATTAGGGATACGTCACGACAGAATGCAAGGGCGAAATGTTGTTTTGAGTTTAGGAACCTGAGACCGAGTTGTTTGATTGTTTTCTTTTGTTTGTGAGTTGTTGGTGGTTGTAATTGTTGTGGCGGATGTGGTGCATGTGATGGATGTGGTGGTAGTGGTGCTGATTGTGATGGTTGGATATCGGATCGATGGGAATTTAATGATGATGATGAACTAGAACGGGACATGTTCAACGGGATGGGTAGAGATGGGATCGGGGCGTATATTCGTGACAATGAGAGTGCTGATGATGGATGATTGACGGGTATTGATGGTTGATCATTGATGAATATGTCATTGGCCAGACTACTTCTGTAGTGTAATCGTTGTGATGTTTCGTACGAGGGTACTATCTCATTAGGATCAAACGAGTTGTTATTCGCATTGCCATTACTATTGTTGTTGTTGGTGATGGTTGGTGTGGCGTGGGTTGGCAATTCGTGTTGTGGAGATGTATGATCTATGCTTAATGACGGGGAGATTGGTTCAGAATAGTCGTCATCGATTTGATTTGATTCTAATGGGGTATTTTTGAGTCGTCTCCGTAGTGAAGCAAAGAATGACATTTGTGGTATAATAAAAAAAGGGATGTGAACAGGCGTGGGCAATATCTCTCGCTGTATCTGTGACTCTCACTCACTCTGTCGCTGTGTGTCTGTGTGTCTGTGTCTGTGTCTGTCTTTATCAAAATGATAATTGCGATGTGTGTGTCTGTGTGTGTGTAATTTTTTATTAATTAAAATTATTTTTTATTGTTTTGTTTATTTTATTGTAACTGTTTACTTAGTTACTTAGTTAGTTACTTACTTGCCATTCGTTGTGACTGGAAGTCTCCGTCAAACGCACATCAAAATCAGCCATATCTATAGGTAGATTTCCGAAACCATGATCAATGAAAGAGGAGAAGACCAGTCGACTTTGAGTGAAAAGCCCAACAAATGAAAACTATCATTAAACATTCATCAACTCTCATTATATATTCAAATGTCTAGTAGTTTTTGTTCTTGGAACAATCAATAAAAACCACCTTGTGTTCTAGATCGCCCTGGGTCTGTTATTGTATTTGCACCCAATTAGAGCATGTGATTTTACCATTCTAGAATAACCCACTTGATATCGGCCTTCTCAAGTAGTTACCTCTATTTAGTAAGACCCTACCAGCAAATCACGCTGGTGGTTCGTCATGAGGGTGGTTAAAAATTGTATATTGTCATTATGAGTGTTTTGTTTCAAATACTGTTCGATGCAATCATATGCACGGTATTTGTAGATCAGGTTGAAAATATCACCAGATATTAAATTTCGACAATTGAGAGATGGGGAAGCCAATTGGTTTGTTTAGGATCATGAATGAACAGTTACAGATTGCTCTTTTAGGTCTGGGATAATCAAATCCTGGCAGCGCTGATTAAACAATCATTGTCTGAATAACTGACAAGTGGTATCACTACAATGAAAACAAATTACACACGCCATTATTGATGATTCCTACGTTTGTATAAATTGATGAGCATCCACTATTCTGTCGTAATAAATGATACTCTTTAACAGACTGGTATACAGTTCTCATCAGCATCAACCAACAGAGAATATATAACTATCAATATTCAAATATTCCATTGATATCTATTGTGGTACCAAATATTAAAAACAAACTATTTATTGCTATGTGCGCAGAGTTAGATAGATATATCTAACAAAGAAGCTAAAACGGGCAACATCATTGATGATCAAACACTTCCCCCAGACATCAAGTTTAGAGACCTTCTAATTGTTGACTGATTTCGTCCAATTCAGACTTAGCAGCAGTGTATTGTTCAGTTAATTCTTCGTATTTTCTTTCCCATTCTTCCTTTTCTTGTTCCAAGGAAGCAACCTTTCTTTCCAATTGTTCAGCCTTGATATCGGTTTCTCTCAACTTTTCAGTGGTTTCCTTTAAGTTCTTGTCGGCTTCTTCTAATTCTTCTTCCAATACTTGGTTCTTCTTGGTGTAGTTTTCGTTAGAAGTCTTTAAAGAGTGAGATTCATCAGCAGTTTGTTTGATAGCATCTAAATCAGTTTCTAATTTTTCAACTTGTTCTTCTAAGACTTGGTTCTTTCTAGTTAAAGCTTGAATTTGGTTATCCTTTTCCAAGTTTTCTTGTTCCAATTCCTTGATTCTTTCAGCCAATTCTTCAGTTTTTTCTTGCCATTTTTCAGAATCTAACTTTAAGTTGTTGATTTTCTAGAACATTGAAATTGTTAGTAAAGTTGGTTCCGATATATTGTCAAAGTAGATTCATCAGTCCAATTGATTTAATGTAGTAATTGATGAGCAATTAAAATAGGGTGGCGTATAATCAATTGGTGAGTGAGTGGGGGGAGTGAGTGTGTGAGTGTGGGCTGTTCAATTCGACTATTACGTGTCATATAAAAACCCCAACTGATCTGAACAATAACTTTAACACACTATTCAATTACTATCAAGACATAGTCTGGATGAGTTTAGATGTGATACTGTATAGTAGTACATACTTCCTTAAGCTTTTCCATTGTGTATAATATGTGATTTAGGTTGATTGAATAAAAGAGACAGTGATCGTTAAATTGGATTGATTGGTGTGTTAAAAAAAAAAAAATTCTTCGATTTGGAATAAAAGAAGAAAAAATTCAAGGAGACACTGTGAGACAGTGAGACTGAGACTAACAAACTAGCATACTAACACACTAACAAACAAACTATGTGAGTGAGTGAGACAGTGTGTGAGTGTGCTACCAATTCTATTTTTTTTTCTGGTGCTTATTAATTACTAAGTATAGTATAGTGTGTGTCTGTCTGTGTGTCTGTGTGTCTGTTTGTCTGTCTGTGTGTGTGTTGCTAAACAATGAAACAAACAAAAGGGAGAAAAGAAAAACAAATCACTTGATTGTTTGTTTACAGGGTGTGTGTGTGTGAGTGTATCAATCATCAGCATATAAAAAAACACACACTGACTATCACAATTACTGTACAGCTATACTGATATCCTTTATTTCATCAGAGTACATTATAGGTGATAAAGAAAGCTAAATAATGAGATTGAACCATTCATTTAGCTTTAAAGATAAACACGTGAATCAATCACACTGGTTTTGTTTTCGTTTATCTCAATTTCTCGTCTAATTATTTTAGAATAACAAACAGGAAAATCATACACTGGTCCTCAATTACCATATGAGAATATAACCTGTATCTCTATATCCAATCAATAACTATACCTTTTCAACTCCATTTCAATAATATCACTTACTTTACTCATCAAATACATGATATCTTGATAATTCAGCTTGTCGCGTGAGACGCGTCTATCAATTTCCATACTGCAGCGCTACCAGTAATCATATATTACAGATGCTCTCTTTTTAGCCAAAGTGGATCATCAAAATACCCCGGTTACTTCGCTTTAACTAAGATTTAACAAATGACAAGGGTGAAATCAAGTTTGTTTGTTGTTCAGGAAAACCACTTGCACCTGAAATAAAGGGACTGATCTAGTTCGCGAGATCACAATCAGTAAAGGGTTCCAATTAACAGAGAAAACATGCTGGAATCTTGTGCTATCTGATGTAAAACTACCAGAAAGAACTATCGAGTTTACACTGTCAAACTATCAAGTATTATCACTACTTCCATCCGTTTGTACTTCTTAGTGTCAGTAGAGAAAGTAAAGGTATACGACATTATTATTATTTTTTTTCCTTCGATGGAATATTTTTAATTGTTTACCGAGATTTTCTAAATGCCTGATTTACATAAAAAATATTTTATTTTTAGCAAATTTTCACCAGTTTGAAAAAATAAAAATAAAAAGAAAGAAAAAAAATATTCTTAATACGAGCCAGCCATTTAACTTGAAACCTTCACCCTGTAAGTCTAAACTAAACTTTTTTTGATCAATTTGTACGAAGGGACAAAGTTGTATATACATCAATGAACTTGAATCAAATACCTTTACATCCTAACGTATAGAAGATTTTATTTTAGCTTTTTGTTCAACATTTTTCCCAGTTTGCTTTTGTCGTCTATTTCCCAAACCACTCAAAATACCCCATCACAAATCATAATAAACAATGGGAGACGTGTATATCCCACCATCCTCGTCACAACTATCACGAATATCCCCCCGGAGTCAAAATCCAAACATCCACAGCCTGTTAATGGCCCAATCACCTTCAAATAATCCATTCTCACTTTTATATGATTCATCAGATTCCCAACCCCGGCTTGTAATTGGGTCCCTCAATGGGATTCATGATGAACGGTCCTATAATCAAATCCTGAATCATATCATCAAGTCGAAATCAACTAGATATAATCTAAATGAAAAATTGAAATTTGAAGATGATGACGATAAACTAAATATGTTCAAATTGCGTCCTCCCCACGTTGTCCACACCACCACCAATGGGGGACCAGTCGTGACGGTGATTGATGAAACGGTTACGCGCCACCCATCGATGATTTCACGATCAGCCACGATGCGAAATCGAAATCGGATCAAACAACGGAATAAAACCGTTCATATAATCGATTTGGACGATAATGGCGATGATCAATTCACCAAGCAATCACTGGCACCACGATATGTATTCCCGATCCCGAGACAGAGTTCACTAAAGTATCGACCATTATTAGCATCCCAATCCAAACCCAATTTCACCAGTCGCAAACAATTGATTAAGTTTTTGAATGAATGTAATTATAATGAAATGTTACATAGTGTCTTGCCCTCGAAGATGAAGGTATTCATTCATCGAAAAATATTAAAACACCATCCTCAATTGGTGTATACTCATGAATTATTTAGTGTGAATAAAAAGGGGACTATATCGAGAAGGAAAAGTAGTTCACGAAGATTACACCGCGGCCCGTCGAAGAAGGCAACTAGGACATTGGTGGGCATGGCTTATCAACGATATAGAAATCTGATATTTGATATGAAAATTAGTCAGATCCCGCCACCGAAGTTTCAAGAGGTGTATAAGCATGAAATGAGGGGGTTGTTGAATAAAGAGGAAATCCTGCAAATAAATACCCAATTCTTATTTGAGATTTTATTGAGGAGAACCATATGCGCGAAATTAGAATTTCGACTTCGGTCAGACATGGGAATATCCATGGGGTCAACATCATCATCACCATCATCATCGTCGACTTCGTCAACTTCGTCATCATCGCCGTCGTCGTCATTTGACCCACACCCAGACTCGGAAAATCACTCGCTGGAGTCGACATCATCGTCATTCAAACGTCCCCCACGACGGACGTCGACTACGTCATATGACGGATCAAATGAACATGAATCACCCGGGTCTACACCGTCATCAAAACAAACAACGAATAAGTCATCAGAGATATTCCCACAACAAACAGAAACCAGACATGTCCAACGACCAACTCCCCAACAACAACAGCAACAACAACGACAGTTCATCTCGCCAATAGGTACTCATACCCACTTGAGAAAACTCGAATATCCAACCACGACGAATCTCACCCAGGACGGAACCCCGCAGTATGAATTAACCCCACGCGCTCGCCATACGACCTCGTCAAGCACATTCCTCCACACGTCTCCTTCCTCGTCTTCCGACGTGAGAATGCCACGCGGGAAAGACCGCGGTCGGATGAGTACTGATTTCAGTGATGACGATGCGTCATGGGAGGATTGGTTGGGTGCGGGGAATGGTAAGGTTCGAAACCCCCGATCATGGATATATACATACCTGAAGGCAGGACCTGGTGGGAATATACGGAGTTGAAGTGGGTTAGGGGGAAGGTAAAATGTAGTTTAGAAATAGTTAGATATGGCATGTATTTTATTATGGATTTTCAAATTTATGGGTATTATGATAGTGTGTGTGCGAGGAGGGGACGGTTCTGTAGATCACCAGTAAATTAGGAATCATGTTCAAATTTGACCACTTGGGTTGTGATGAGAGGTTTGTGGAGTAGAATGTCTCGTGTTGGGAATAGGGTATATTGCATTATTGGATATAGTGATTTTATGTAAAACTAATAATAATTGAATATGTAGTGCAATAAAGCATCCATGGTCATATCTATATCTTTTTATATATCGATTCATAGAGTTGATACTCATATCTGTCCATAATACCGTTCATCAAAGAACTTGCCCACTTATGCAACAACTGGAACAAATCGCAAACTAACGTGTTCGTAAAACATCCTGCTAAAGCCTAACGGTTTCGAATTACAACATAGTGTATCTTCATCCTAGCTGTATCGTCAATATATGTCCATAATACTTCCATCAAATTGGATTCATAATTTTTTCATCCAACCAATTCTCCCAATGGTCAATAGTTCCATCTATGACACTTCCAGCAAAGAAATCCATATTTCCTTCTAATTTATCAAATGTGAATGTGCCCGTTGGTGAACCAATCACACTCAACCAAAAGTTATGTAACCTTGCATCTTGTTCTGTCTCCACTTCATTCCCCAATTGTGATATGTTTTCAAGGTTATGATGAATTAACTTATCAATTTCAGTTTCCAAAATTGATTTAATCTGGGGGACGGGTAATGAATCGCATAATTCTGATTTGTTAATTGCAAATAAATAATCAATACCCGTTTGTTTACGTTCAGTGATTGGTAATAAATGATATAAAAATTTCACAATATGATCAATTGAATCTTGATTATTGAAATTCGTCAGTGAGGAATCAATCATATATACTAGGCCCTTTACATTTTGGAGAGTTATATCTTCAATCAATAAACTCTTGGATAATTCTTGATATTTTAAATTTCCAGGATAATCAATCAATTGGTGCTTTTTCCCAATTTGTGGATTTGCAATTGGTAAATTAACTTCACCAATATTTGGTTCTGTCGAAGATGTGGGATGGGTATTTCCATCCCGATTTAAAAGTTTGAGATAGAACGAGGTTTTACCGGAATCTTTGGCCCCAAGGATTAAGAATGATGGTTTGTAGTATGGCGATCGCGACTTTGTGCTAATGAGGGTTGTTCCACTGGTTTGGATTAAGTATAGCATGAACATTGTCCCCAACCCAAGAAGAATGGATATTATGACTTTTTGAATGAATGACATGTTGTGCTTGTTCAATTGACGAGAACAATGCTGGATTTGGAAATGTTTATTAAAATTGAATGTTTGTTTCGGACACTCTGCTAATCGTTGAATTGACAAGCCATAGAATTTATCATTTTAATCATGTTGGTAGTTATATCCTGGTTGGATTCGGGATTTGACCGATATTCGGTCACATGAC
>JAKUCC010000280.1:0-13389 GCA_030563365.1 Hemisphaericaspora xylanilytica | reverse complement strand
CATCAAATGACAATGACCATTCGGATCGCGATGAGGAGAGTAATGTGCAACTAAAGCCCTTATATGAATTTGCAAAGCAACAGGATCACACCAAAGAACTTAGCCCAATAGAGGATAGCTTGTTTGAGCTTGTACCATCACTGACATCAAATTTTACGAATAACTCGAATATATACCATAGATTGAAACAACCTCGAATACCGAGCGGTGAAAAGAAGAATGTTGATAAAAATGGATACATACCACTGGACTTGGTGCGGTCATTTTTGATAGAATCCAACACGTTGACGTCGAATATTGCATATGATCCAAACTATGGCAACTTGTTTGTATTGTTTGATTTACTTGTAAGGAAGAAGACCAAGCCAACAGTGAAGGCGATGGTATTTGTCAGTGGGGAATCATTGACAGTATTGAATATATGTGTTTATTGTCGAAAAGAAGTAGCCTCGTTAAATACTTCCGAACGTATCTTACTTTCGAAAAGACGACAAATTAGCTTTTCCGAACCGATACGACAGATCGAAGCAGTGACACCCATAACAGAGACGGCTACATTAATGCTAATCAGAACTTCATCACGAGTGTATATCCTCGGCTGCAGCAAGTCGAGTGAACGAATTGATCTCGAATCCCCACTAGATGTACAGTTACACATAATAGGAGAAGTGAATTCACATGATTTGGAGAGCTATCAATTTGCCGATTCGAGATTCAATACCTATTCAGCCAGGCAATTTGCTATAATCGACATCAAAGGTAATTTCGGGATTTGGGATATTACAAAAACATTATCGGGGATTAAACGAAAGTCAATCAAAGGCTATGAGAAGGTGTTAGGAGTTCCAGATGTAAGTGAAATTTCGAATTGGAAGAGAATATCGTGGATACATGATTCAGATCATCTATTGGTACTAACCAGGTCGAAGGTAACGGAATACACAATAGCACCAGAGATAAATAAGCACGTTATAGTTACATCAAATTCGTGGTCAAGGATAAGGGATTTCACGCTTTTAGAAACTTCGGCGTTCCTACTAACCTCAAAGGAATTGATTTGGTTCGACATAAAGCAGGGATTTACCAGGCGGCTTTCATGGAAGCACTTCTTGAATGATAAGGATCCTTCTCTAAAGTTCAGTATTTCCAATTTAGAGGATGGAACCATCATTTGTTTGATTTTCTCTCAAATTAGTCCAATGATATTGATTTACACATTTGGAATTAAAAATGGAAGCCCGTGCAGTCTATTGGATCCATATTTCATAACTAAAGGTTCTCCACACAGCGATTTGCGCCAAGTTGTTTTGATGCCACTAGATAAGAACAGGAGTCGAGGATGTTATAACTTGATTGAACTCTCTACCAGCATGGCTGTTCATATGAGATGTCTTTCAATTGGAAGTAGTTCTCTGTACAAGATTGATTTACATGAGATGGATGTTGAAAATCAGGTTGTCGAAAATATCGTCGTTCATTCCAAAGATTTGAGTAAGAAGCATATCCAGCGTATAGTTAAGCAAATAACGAAGGATACAGTGTTGAAGGAGGAACAGACGGCCGATGATATACTTAACTATGCAAATCGATTACAGGCTTCTTTAGAATCGTTGAACGAAGATATCAAAGACAAAAATGCACATTTTTCAGTTTATGAATTTTGCAACGATGTTCCTCTTTCGTTACATGATTTGTTAGAGTTGGATGACATGATTGCTCAGTTTGAAGAGAGTCTTCCCGAGGATGATATAAAGATGGTTAGCTTGATAAATAATTCATTCATTAAGAAAAGCGCATTTGCAACTGGATCGAGCGCCTCAAAAACTTACATAAACGATATTGCTGAACTCATAGAGGATACATATTACCGCGAGCAACGGTTGGGGAAAATAAACAGTATACATTCAAAAACGGCTATGTCTACTTTGCTAGGACTTTCGTTGATCAAATTCCAGCTTCAAGAGTCACCCATAAATTTGGAACAGGGATATCAAGAATCACTTGAAAAAGCTCCAAAATTTGTTCAGTCAATGTTAAGGGAATGGGATAGTCCTGATGAGAAAGTTGTGGAATCGGCTTCACAATACACAATTCACGATACTGTTCCTTCGATTCCTACCATTGGAGCATCTCAACGACAAACTCAGACTAGGCTTCTAAGTCAACCTAAACCAGCAAGATTCAACTCTTCTCAGTTGCAATTTGCAGGGTCATCGTTGGCCTCACAAAGTCAGTATTCCGTTTATTCTCAATCCCAAACACCCACTCAACCACGCTCACAGTTGCATTCTCAATCAAGACCGTCATCTTCGCAACCCAAAAAGAAACGGAAGAAGAAGGGTGGGTTTTCATAGATCTTTATAGTAATAAGCCACGATTTTTTAATGGATTTTCTCCTTGGCGATCTCATGTATTTGTTGGGCAAGTAGCTTTGGTGGAATTCCTTCGTCGAGTAACCTTATGCATAATTGTAATGTGGTATCATCTAATTCAGTGACATTCAAAAGGCGCGCCAATTCTATGATTAGCGAATTCGGGTCATTTGCCATTGTATGAACTCTTTGTTTCTAAATCAAGGTCAACGTTGACGCCGAGGGTTAGTTGACTGGAGATCCGAAGTAATGAAAAGGTAGATTGAATGTGGGACAACCAGTGAAAAAAAATTCTATGCAGTATCATAATGCCAATATCCACCAACCACTCTAACCATTCCAACTTGACCCTTCGAGTTTCATAAATGATGAGTTGGACGCCAACTATTCTACGAATTGCAATACCCAGATACATAAGCACTACTCCTGTGTTGCGAAGATTTCAATCAATCACAAATGAGCCGTTGAAAATTGCATTCTTTGGGAGTGACAAATTCAGTGTGGCCTGCTTAAACAAATTGTATCAACTCCAACAGCAAAAGCCTTCCAAGATAGAGTCCATTCATGTCATCACCAGAAGTATCAAGCCCAAGGGAAGAGGGTATAGAGATGTTGAAGACTTGCCTATAGGAACGTTTGCGAATAATTGCGACATCCCAGTTTTAAGAGCCGATTCAGCACCAGAAATTCTTTCTACTTTAAACGACCATCAATTTTCATTGGCAATCGCTGTCTCATATGGAAAGCTAGTGCCAGGAGCTTTTATCGAAAGTTGTAAATATGGAGGATTGAACGTTCACCCGTCAGTATTGCCGAAATATTCCGGATCGTCACCGCTTCAGTATGCTCTTATGAATGATGATAAAGTAACAGGATGTACAATACAAACTTTACACCCAACCAAGTTCGATCACGGTGATATAGTCTTGCAAAAAGAGGGGGTTCCTATACTAGATGAAGATAATTTTGCCAGCTTGCGAGAAAAATTGGGTGTCATTGGTGGTGATTTGCTTTCACAAGCAATAGACGAAGGGTTGTATTTGCGTCCAGCACATCTTCATGAAAACCTCGACAAGAGTGCATTTTCGCTAGCCAAAAAAATCCCTCCATCCAAGAGTCAAGCATTATGGGATCACCTACTGGCTAGACAAATAAAGAGATTGTATGACGCCCTTGGACCATTATTTACATTCATTCAAGTAGATACGATGAAAAAGAGGAAGCACATTTGTGAGAAGCAAAGAGTGATTCTCTCTCTGATATCAGAAGCTAATGAAACGGATGTGCAACATATTCCTGAGTTGATCAATCCAGGAGATTTCACTTTGGGCAAACTGGGTCTCATTATTAAGGCGAAAAATGGTTATGTTTCCGCTGGGCGTGTGAAAATGCAAACCCAAAAGGAGGAAAGCCCAGAACTGTTCATGGGTAGTTACCACAAGAAGGTTGGCAGTTCACCAAAACACTTTGAAGAACAAAATATATAGCGCATCTACATACTTGTATTAACTGCATCTTGTAAATAAAATATAAATACGTTCTACTTAAAGAACTATACGACAATGCTTATTAAATTCTTGAACCGCAACTGCAATCTTCGAGTATAAGAAATTTCTACTAGTCTTATCTGGAATAGGAATAAACGGACCACGCCTTGTCTTTAACTCAATTAGCAATCCAGTAGCTTCTGCAGTAATAGACTTAATTTGGTCAAAGGAAATGACCCACTTTCGTTTCAATTCTGTTAGATCAAATAATATAATCATCTTGTATGTTATTAATACTGCCATCTCATCTCCTGGTAGAACTAAATGTGCAACATATGTCTCATTATAAAATATTCCACCTTCAATATTATGCATCCAGAACTGACCCTTCGCTTCCCTTTCACAATATGGTTTTATGGTTGAGTCGGGTTGAATAAATCTCGGTAACCTAACTTTGTCTAATTCAGCATTGTCAAACACTGTAGTAGTATTTCTGATACCTTCACTGACATTAGACGCTAAATCGAAAATTCCAATTGCAGCCTTGGTTGGCAAACCAATAACCCCTTTACCGAGACCTTTGAAAAATCCGATTGCTCCTTCCTCATTTGCACCTTCTATGGGAGCAGTAGCCACCCCGGTTACACCAGAAGCGATTGATTCAATGAAAGAATTTGCCCCTGAGGCAAATCCGTATAGCGCATGCTTTGGCTTGTTTCTCTTTGTATTCAAACGACGTCTTTCTTGAAACTTTTGATCCATGGTAGCAACTGTCAATCCTTTCGCTATTGACCCAGTAACTTTGGCAAAGGAATCGGAGAACCCAAAAACGGACTTCTTTAAGAAACTGAAACCACCTTTGGCAATACCAATCCCTAACTCATGTGGATTATCATTCAATACAAACCCTTGGTATGGTTCGTAAAATATATCAAGTACACCGGAAGAAAGTTGATTAAATAATCCAACTGGATTACCCAAGAAGTCGGCCGATCCAAGGATGTTATGCAACTGATAAAAGAATGCTTGGCTGTAATGAATCTGTATTGAATCCATCAATATTGGCATAGGAACACGGATATTCTCAATAAATAAAGCATTCAATTGAATTGGAGCATCATTAATATTACCAATTGCCATCGTTAAAACATTAAAGAAAAACATCAATGTGTTCAGAGATGACCCCTTATCCTCCGCATTTATTCTTTCAGTTCTCACAAAGGATATATTTGCTTGTACTGGTTGCAAATGTAATGCTTCAAAATAAATATCATTACTGTCCGCAAGTCTTTCAGGCTCCCGTATGTTAGTTGTTTCTTCACATAATCTATCAACATGTTTCTTGTTCCATGTAGCACCAGGAAACTTTGAAAACTCTAATAAAGCAAACAAAAAGTCCTCATCGATTTCAAGTGTCATTTCTTGCAATAAAACTGTAGCATACTTTATGAACATAACTCCATGTGAATCTCCTTTCACTCGACATGCGGAAGCGGATAATGCTGGGTGATTGCTCAATTCATTACCAGCTTTGGGGATTACAGTTGGATATAAAACAATTGGGAATATACCTCCATATAGTTGATTGTCAATTTGGATCCATTTTAACTTTGCACTGATAGTCTGATACACATCAGATTCATTGTATCTCAATTCTAATCCTTTTAAGGTTGCATAGCATAGTTCTTGATTTTTTTCGGTTATTACTGAAATTCCAAACCCTTCAAACTTTGTAATAATCTTTGTATGATAATTTTCCTCCGCCTCTGTTGCTTTGAAATGTCCGTCTGCAGAAGAAACATTGGTTGAAGACGACGACGCACCGCCTTGTAACTTATAAAGACTCGTAACTGGGTCGTATTTGGTAATTACTAATGATTG
This sequence comes from Hemisphaericaspora xylanilytica, assembly GCA_030563365.1. Lineage (NCBI taxonomy): Eukaryota > Fungi > Ascomycota > Pichiomycetes > Serinales > Debaryomycetaceae > Hemisphaericaspora > Hemisphaericaspora xylanilytica. The sequence goes on along the minus strand of JAKUCC010000280.1, from coordinate 7,649 downwards.
GGTTGGTCCTTCCGCAACAACATTAAGATCTACAATCACCTGCGGAGAGTCAGCGCTTGGGGGTAGTCTGAAAGGTTTCAAATTTCCAATTTCTGCCAAATTAACTGCACGCTCTCTTCCGTGGGATCTCACAATAATTTCCTTGATAATAGCGTTTGGATAATCATACGCATAAGGCATGACACTCTTCGGTGGGATCTTATAGTAAATTGGTTTATAAAGTGTGTCATGTCTAACCTGCTCTCCATTAGCATTGATATTAGGATCGTTTTGATAAATATAAAACTCTTCGTCAGTGAAATTCCTAATAGAAAATGGCCACTCGTTATTTCCATTTTCAAAGCTAATGAATATCGTACCATCCTCTAGCAAAATATTAAGCTTCACTAAAATCTGTCCAACATTTGCCTTAAACACTTTGATAAACAATTGTCCAACCTGATCAATTCCAAATGGAGGTGAGTAGGATTTGGACCCATGCGCAAACTTCACCAAAATACTCCTATTTTCTATCGATCGCAAATTATAGAACGGTAGTAATTCCCCTGGTCTAATACTTATTTGTTTCGTCGTTCCCGATTCAACAATCGATAGCTCCTCGTCAAGTTTATTAATCAAAACGTAACGTGGCGCGATCGTGATAACTTTCGTAAGATTGTATTTGCCTTCTCCTTCCAGGATAGTAATTCCTAAGTTATTTTCGATTTGCTTGCTCATAATCTTCAATGTCACTTCGCTGGATTGTCCTATTGCATCGAAACTCAATGATTGAGACCATATTGAATTTTCTGCTCTTATTTTCGCACGAGCCTTTCTATCCCCAAACCTATCAAATGAAAACATAATTGGGGGAAGTTCACCGGAAGATGATTTTCCTGGAAGATAAACCTTGTTGTTGCTTCCACTTTCGTTGGCGACCAAGTTTAATTTGGATTTATTGACGATAACATATGGCGCGTATAAGACAACCTTCAAACTTGAACTATCATTCTTCTTTCTAGGGTAGTAAATTCGTAACTTCAAAACATTATTCTGTTTGTCCCTTAATGTGATTGTATCCTCTCGCTTGAATTCACTCAGACGGGGACGATTGATGATCGCAAATTCTGATCTTTCATAGCCACTATTATGCGGGAGAACACTCAACAATAACAAACTGTCTAAGCTTACAACATGGACATAACTTTTGACGCCCTTTTTAATCAGTCCTATCCAGTCACGTTTAGAATTCTTATCGTATAATCTGTAATCAATGTCATATGGCAAAAGGTTCTCTATCTCTAATGGACTCGAAATAACCAAATGTAAATGTGGGTATACTTTTCCTAATAATTCTTCCTTATCGAAGGCTGCTTTAGTCTGGAAAAAGTAGACTGAAGAATCATTCCTAGATTCCGCGGGACATCGTAATGCCGTATCACCCTTCAAAAGATCCTTCCAATAAATCGACTCCTCTGACCAACCGTATGGGGTATGAATGTGAGGACGTACTTTAACTCTACCGTCATAAACCAGGTCTATTGGCAACGCGTGGCACTTTTTGGATTCTATCACAATCTGTGACTTTTTCAGCTTTGAATATGTTACTTGAACTTCAATTGGAATATCAGCATCATTTTCTACTACAATTGTCGACTTAAGTCTAATGACTTTAATTTTATCATCCCGTAATACAATCTCTACTGATAATCTATTGTGAATTCCATTGACCGGTGGATATAATATATGCAATTCTTCACCCTCGTTTGTTGCCGCAATATTTCTTAAATCATCATAAGGAGAACCTATAAACGAAATTCCCAATTTCCCAGTAGTATCCACATCAAGATTTTCACGAATCTTTCTCCAATCTTCAAACGCCCATGGCATGCTTTCATTCAACCTAAGTTCCTTTTTAACTATCTCACCGTCGGATTCCTCTGTCCAAATATTCAAATCATGGCCAGTTTCATTAATTATGATATATGGGTTATCTTGACCCCTTGGTTTCAATTTCTGATCAGTAGTAAGTAAGTTAGAAATCTGAGATAATAAAACAACCGATCGAGAAGTCACAGTAATTTCAGCAAGCTGTTTTGATACTATTTCAACAAGCGTTTTTGTGTTTGGGTGTGTTGATTGGGACACGTAAATAGAAATCGGCCACAGTTCTACAAACGGTTCCCACGCAGATCTCGAATAATTGAATATATTTGCATATTGCTCAAGGTGAACTTCTGCGCTAAGATTTGTAGACCAATTGACGGCATGGGCTTCAAACGGCTTTATATTGATATCAAGCACTGGCAACTCCGAAACATCTCCAATTAAAACGAATCTTACTCCGCCGAAAGCAATGTTCATTTCTTCTATTCTTGTTATTGAAGCTTGATTATTTTCTGGTTCTCTTCTCATTGGAGCCTCATTACTGAAGCTTGAAACGATACTGGGGGCATATTGTGATAATCTTCTCTTAAACTGTTGCGAAAAACTCTGATCGGTGTCATTACTATTATTTAATGCATGACTCAGTCCTTGAGATTTGGAATACAATTCATTGGCACGATTTAAAACATTCACAGCAAGTCTAATATCCCTAAGAGACACTCTAAATATCAACGGTTCAATAGATGCTTCAACATTTGAAATTATCTCGCTAGGAGTTGTTTGATGAGTGTCGTAAGAAAATGATATCGAATAATCATCAATAATTCTGTATGTCATACTATCAAAATCGTTCATTCGAGTAAGATACATTCCAATATTGTTCGCTGCCAAAGAAATAATGTTTTGGCTTGCTATCAATATTTGTTCTGTTTTAAACACAACTGCCTCGGTGTCTTTTCTGGTATCATCGGCTAGTAGGATGATTGATGGTTCAATGATGTTCACAGAATATCCAATGGTTGTCTCGTTTGAAGCAGAGTTTGATGGTGTTGACATGTTACTTATCATTGAAGATATTGACTTTCTTCTCAGTTCTTGTCTCGAATGTCTTGAACTATTGACGTTGGCTTTATTCTCAGGAACCAATAACTTCTCCTGTTGTGGTGGCATTGCTCTGTTGAAAAAGGCTTGTAATTCAAACAAATAATCCAAGGCAAGAATCGTCTTTGGTTTCTCGACTTTCAATAGGATAGTCATATGCTTTCGACCATTAGCATCCCTTGTTGATGCCTGCAATACAAATTGATTCTCAACATCACTTGCTGCTGGAATAAGAACTGGAAATTTACTGCTCGTATTTAGTCTAACATCTTCTACCACAAACGATTTAACTTTCAAACCAATTTCAAAGTCATTTTCATGGTCCATTTCTAACATTAACCTAACATTGTTCACTGCAAATGATGATAATTTCCTTGTTTCTAAATCTGTAACTCCAAAAGTATGGTTAAATATCGTCAATTTAATTCGAGGTATTACAAAGTTTACCATTAAAAGCTTGTGGTCGGGTGGTGCCGTATTCCCTTGACTAGTCTTTGTCAAATCTTTCTGAATATTATTTTGCCCACTTGCTTGAAGTAATTGAGTATTATGTTTAAGAACTTCATTGGCATAAGCAGCGTCTTCTTCGATATCCGTCAAATTTCCACCATCTTCAAATGTAAATGCCCTAGATAATGATTCTGAAAGTTGGATCAACATCTTTGCTTGTAGCTCAGTTAAATTCAAATCTAATTCTGGAGTTTTCCCAACAATATCAAAGGACGGTGCCCCTTCTACATATTCATCCAAATATTTTACATCAAATGCAACATCTAACCCTTCAGCGACTTGCGATTTCTGGCCAACGCCATCGAAATATAGTTCCGACAATAAACTGACATTCCTGATTCCGAATTGGATGCAATTTGCCAAATCAATAAATTCATTCTGAGCGTACAATTCACCCAAATTTGCAACTAGTTTATCATACTTTTCTGTGCAATTCACAAATGATGGGAAAACAATTGTGGGTGCCTCTATCAATAGATCAAACTTAATGGTATTTATATCTTGGATTTGTGCAACCTGGTTAATTGCAGCCTCTCTCGCGCTATCGTAAATTGCCTTCATCTTAAGAAATTGGTTCAAATAGGCTAAAATACGATTAAATGAACTTTCCACGAAATTAATTGTCATCGACCCAGTTCTCACTTTGATGATGGAAGATATTGGTAATCGGTTGGTAAGGGGGTCGTACAACTTATACGAGAATTCTGCCAAATTGTTTCCTTGCATATGAATCAAATTTCTCAACGAGGAATCTGGTGGAGATCCTTGATTAATTTCATCCAATACTGTAAATGCACCTAATTTCCCTTGAACATCTAATGACTCTGGTAAGACCAACACGTCGAAATGGGCCAGACTAAGTTCAATAGTGGCCAATTTCATACTATCCTCATTCAACACCAAAATGATACTGTCAAGATTAATGTCAACGGTGATTTGTTCGGGTCCGTTTCTTTCCTCGGAAGATATCGTAGTTATATGGTCAACTGGTGATTGAGGAACAGTAGGATCCGTAAATGTATTCAAAATAAAATTCAACAAGCTCAAGATTGACTTTCTAGACACAATAAATTTAACGGTTGCTAATTCGACTTTTACATCTTGATCGAATATTTCGACCTCCTTTCCATTCAACTCCACTAATCTTTGGATCCTGTCATATTTTACCTCTAGTAGATTCTTTGCTTTCCCTTCTGTTGATGCTAATGAAGATATTAAATTATGAAACTCTGGAATGCCTGATTTTTCAATATAATCGACAAGATTCACATCCAGCAAACATACTTCGACGTGTATATCACTTAAAGTTTTATGGAAATGTAAAGTCAATGAATCCCCAAGTAAGTCAACCAAAGGTTCCACTTCTAAAGTCACTCCATCAATGCATCTGGAAAGAGATGCACGAACTGCACCAACCGAAAAGTCAAATTCAATAAATCTTTGTTGAATGTTTGAGTCAACATTTTTCCCCTTCATTGAGTGAATTGTTTCAAGCTCTTCTTCATCATAAACGGCTCCTCGATCCACGTTTTCTGCAAATGCATCGAACACCCCCACATTGTGCTCCCCGTCTTCAATATCGGTGTTTGGGATCGCGTTGTCGAGAATTTGTAGGATTGTCTTATATTGAAAATCATTAATTGCTATATTCACATCAGGAACATGACCACTGACCTTAAATCTTGCAAGATTTGTGGCATCGGGCAAAATAGACACACCAAATAAAAATTGAAAATTAAACTTGTCCAACATCATCGCCAGCTTATTCTTGGGAATGTTCTTTTGTGAATGCAACTGTTCCATTGTGGATTTAATATTCGGACCAACTAAGAATTGCGCATCCTCTAGGATTAATTGGAACTGATCATACATTAGATCTTGCAATTTCTTCCAATCATCGGCTGTGTAACTAGACTTGGCTTTTATTTCCTCAATCCGACTCTTTTCAACAAGATCACTAATTACACTTATGTGACCGGCATCTAAAATTGCCACGGGAGATTTGAAGCTTGAAGGATCTAATGGCATAATCACTAATGGGGCTTGCAAGTCTAACTTGACATTTATTGTTTTATGTTCCTCTAGAGCATATTGTAATCCTATTCTTGTCTGACTGGTTAAGCCTTCCATTGTTGCTTCTGCTGCATTCATTATGGCTCCTACTGTATCAAGATGGATTTTTGGCGGGGTGAAAAACTTTATAATCTCTTTAATGAATGTTGGATTGTAGAAAACGGTCATCGACTTCAATTTTCCCAATAATACAGAATCAGCAGATCCATCGAGCGGATTATTCTCAAAGGAAATTTGAAAAAATGGATCTTCCTCAATTGACGCATCAATGGAACGAGTATCCTCGTGCAACTGAGAGTGAGCTTGTTTGACACTGACGATATGTTTGTATAATGTTGTGCCGGTCCCATCTTCTACTCTAAATTCGTCAATCTGGAACCTAGTGAGTAAGGAATCAGGTCTTTCGTAAATCTGCATCCGACATCCTTCAAATACAATTTCTGCCAAGTTTGAGTTATTCTGCTTGATAGTCAAACCACCTTTGTCTAACTGGGCTGATATTTCCATTACCACTCTATCTCGCGGAATATCTATTGCATTTTCTAATTCTTGGTTTTCGTCATAATCAATTGCTTCATAGAGAGCTTTCTTTTGTTCCTTGGTTAACGCAAGGTTTAATTTATCTGGGTCTTTAGATGGATCAGTTTCCCTTTGGAATTTCTCTTTTTCTGATTCGTCACTTGTGGGTGGAGCAGATGACCACCAGCTCGAAAACCACCCTCCTCTTTGATTAGTGTCTGCGGTACTTGCTCCATCTGTAGATGCGGAAGTTTGTGCACCAATATCAAACAATGAAAATTCGTGTTTCTCTTTTCGTAATTCGTTTCTCGTCAATGATCTATAAAATTTTATATCCTCGAATGGTAAATCCCATTCTAAACGTTCAAACTCGTTGATGTCTTCTGGGTCAGTCAATTTCCCACTCAATTTCAATTTCCATAACCTTTTATATGCGATTCTCTGGTCCCTCCTTCTGGCGAAATATTCCCAACTCCACTTGTGATTTCGTTCATGAATCTCATTAAAGACTGACTTGGCTGCGTACTGGAACCATTCACGTGGGGCCTCACTTGGAGGTAATTTAGGACGGAGCTTTCTAAATTTGAAAGTCTTCATATACCAATGGAACTTGGAAGCAGTCCATAACATGTCTTGATATTGTTGGGAATTTAGCTCAAGTCCAAACTCATCAAAAAATAACTCCGATTTGATGTGAGGTATCGTTTCAGTTGTGCCTGGTTTATGGACTGTTAGCTTTCCTATTCCTGATACTGGTTTAAGAAGATGTTCTATGTTAATTGTTTCACAATGCTCAATACTCTGTCTGAAAGATTCCAATAAGTCTGGGATATCTTCTGTATAGATCGAAGTATTCGAAGATGACATAGTGTTCATATAGCATGATAAATTCTTCAAAGTCAATAATTTATGGGTAAGGGCCTTCGTGATTGAAATAAAGGATGGTTCCCAGTTTTCATCTGTTGAAACTGCTGATAATTCTTGTAACGTTAATCCAATTGCGTATGGCGTTTCTGCCAACAAACTATCATCTTCATATCGAACATGTATATTCTTGATTGTAACTTGCAAATTATCAACAATCTTGGTTATCAATGATTCTGTAAAAGATTCATTTCCTGCTAATTCACCAGTCAAGTCATTGTTCTGTTGTTGTGCCTCCAACCTGGTTTCTAACTGACTTAATCTCTCCTTCTTCAAATTCTGTGACCTTCTTTCTTCTTCTTCATCATCTTCATTTTCCAATATAATTGGCGATGCTAATATGTATAAATCCTCGATTATGATTCTCACAGGTTTCGATTTAAGATTTGACCAAGGGATCTGTAGTGTCAATTCGCCAAGATGACCAAATTTGACATCAATCGGAAGTTTAAAAGCATCTAAACTCTCCTTCTTTAATCGTAGGTTCTTCAATTTCACATCCCCACTCCATATCCCGATATTCAATTGATTCGGATCAAAATTCTCTAGATAGGAGCCCAAGAATCGATTGAGCAAATTTGCTACTAGTGACTCAAACATTGAAGGGTGAATTGATGTTTATTAATTGATAGATGGATGGATTGGTTGATTGAATG
>JAKUCC010000279.1:0-13409 GCA_030563365.1 Hemisphaericaspora xylanilytica | reverse complement strand
ATTCGTGTGGTCTGAAAGAAGTGTTGGCAACAACATTACCCAAGGCTTCAACGTAGTATGGCAAGTTAGCCTTTAAAAAGGTGGTGTTTAAAATCAAAGCATCTCTGGTGACTTGAGATGAGAAAGAACCACCTAATAATTCAGATTCTCTAGCAAATCTTAAAGCAGACTTGGAATTGGTGTTTAAAAAGGTGAATTTGGATAACAAGTGGGAAACACCTGATTTACCGGCCTTGGAACCAGCATTGTTGATGATAACTGAAAGGTTTGTGACTTCACTTGGAACTTCTTTGGCAGCTACCTTGACGGCAGAACTGTAGGCACGAACTGAGACACGAGATAACATGGTGGGTTGTTGTGTGTGTGTGTAGGTGGTTGGGGAGTGGAATCTAAGAAACTAAGAGTGGTAGTAGTAGTAGTATTATTTCAACAGTGAAAAATTCACTAAGTTTGAACCAGTCTCTCACTAGCTTTACCTTAACCTGCAAAAAAAATTGAACAAGTAAATTTTTTTTTTTGCTTCATTAAAAATTCTCAATCGTTGATTGGTAAACAACAAAAATAAACCCACTCATTACATAATCACGTGATAGATCTATAAATTATAGTAGGATTGGGGTATTATTAGTAACAATCTTACTATAAACAGTATAACATACACATTAAATTTGAGCCAAACTCAATTTACCAACCTCTTTAACATTATTTTGAATGATATAATCATAGATCAATTTACCCCAAAGTAAATCCATCATGATTAATACGTAAACACCACCCCATATTAAATTAATACTGTAAAAGAAATTGGCATTACCATTACCCAATACAATCCAACAATAATAGAAGATGGGGGAAAGTAATAATGAAATTAACAAGGTTAACCCAGTAACATAAATATACTTGCAATGAGGAATGACTGTACTTTTAAATATTGGGATTATCGATAATGCCAATCCTAAATCACCAAATGTTGGATATGATTTAGTAAAACATGTCCAAAGATACACCAAAACAATTGCCAATAATGAATCACCTTGTTTCGGAGTTGTCTGGTATTCAAATAATCTTAAAGTAATTGGGATAACATAAATAAATGAATAGAAGTTAAACATCCCCACGTAAAATGAATTGAAAAATTCAAACATTTCTGTAAATAAATACCACCATAATCCAACATTGGGAGTAATCTTCTTGAATAAAACCACAGTAAGATAACATTGTTCCAAGAATTGCATTGAACCAGTACATATATAGGAAGCACCTAAAAGTAATCCTAATGTTCCAACATAGACAGTCAAATTTTTGACATATTGCACTGGATTATACCTTGTTGCTGAAGTTACATGGGCCAATGCTAATAATGGAACCAATAAATAAATAGGAGTCAATGATAAATATGTAGCAATTGCCAACGATATCATCGCACGACCAACATTTGCTGCCAACACCACTTGATATAATGCTTCAATGATAAATACCCATGAAAATACAATTGTTGAATGGGAAAGATTAGTGATTATAATCAATGGATTAAACAAGTAAAATGTAGCTATCAAGTCATCATTAAATCCAATATGATGTTTGTTCATTCTGGTGGAATTATAATTATTATACCATTTATTAAGTTGAATAATTCTCCAGGCAATGAATAAATCAATTGTGGTGTATACCAAATTAATCAAGATTTGATTATAGGGTAATCCATCTATCAATGATAGTATAATGACGAATAATGGTGGATGATGATTGACTCCACCATCATATAAATCAATGCCCAGTTGTAAATAGTAGAATGCTTCTTGTAGTGATTTATAGGCATTCATGGGGGTGGTGATTTCTACCTTTGACCCGAGAATATCCACAACCAGTGGCCATATTGTGGGCAATAAGAAACGTATGAGTGCACCTACAATGAACACTTGGCTTGTTTTATTCATTGTGGTTGTGTGGTGATGGTGATGGTGATGGTTTTTCAATGGGGTTTTGTTAGTGTTGAGTGTCGTTTGGCTGTCAAATTATTGAGTGCGTGTTTGTTAGTGGAGTGAAAAAAGAAGAACATAAACAAAACTGGAAAATTCCAAATGGCGATGATGTAACTTTATTCATCAAACACAACACAGCACAGTACAACAATCCAAACATAACTAATGTCTACAGTATGTATTATGAATAACCTTCCAATGATAGAACAATTGTACTAACTAATGTCCCTTTTCATTATAGTTTCAACCAATAAACCCCAAACCATTCTTGAAATCATTAATTGGTAAATCAATCATTGTACGATTAAAATGGAACAAGACTGAATATAAGGGTATATTAATGAGTATTGATAACTATATGAATCTTCAATTGGATAATACGGTGGAGATTGTCGATGGTAAAGAAGAGACAATTGGGGAGATATTTATCAGATGTAATAATGTGTTGTTTATAAGAGAGGCCAAGAAGGAAGAGGAGAAGACGGAAGAGGTAGAGGTAGAGGAGAAAGAACAAGAGTGGATGGAAAAGAGGAGGTAAATATGGAACAGGATAAAGAATCAGGTGAAAGTGTTGATGTTGATGTTGAAATGTAAGAGTAGTAGTATTTTGATAGACAGAGTATAGTAGGGTAATAGTTTGATGTATACTAGTGATAATTAATGGGATAATCATAAATGATTGGAGAGACACTATCACTTGCTGTGGTTAGTATTGTAGTGTAGTTAATTGTTGGTAAATTGGTGCTAAATCTTGTGTAATTACATTTTATAAAAGAATATGAGTTAACAACAACAACAACAAAAGGGTATACTTAACAATATTACCCATTATGTGTTTATCCTGTCTTTTGTTAACAGCCATGTGGTACTGTGATTATTGTATCCTATGTATCCTTGTACATGTCTAGTGTTAACGATACACGTTGTCTGATCTGATTGAGTATAAATCACGTGACTGATAAATTTGTTTGTCAAACTTTTCTTATCTCTTCATATTTTTCAATTTTTGACTCATTCACTCACTAACACTCACTAACACTAACACTCAGTCACTGGCTCACTAAATTTTTCACCTTCCAACAAAAACAAGTAACCGCGATGTTGAATAAATTAATTTACAAACTTGAAAATTTTTATTTACCTTAATACTCTCTAGTATCATACATTCATCCCCCCAGTTAATTTTATCATGGACTTAGTAAACCACTTACCTGATCGGTTATTATTCGCAGTACCTAAAAAGGGAAGATTATACGAAAAATGTTGCACATTATTAAACGGTGCTGATATCCAATTTAGAAGATCAAATCGATTAGATATTGCTCTTTCTACTAATTTACCAATAGCATTAATCTTCTTACCAGCTGCTGATATACCTGTGTTTGTCGGTGAAGGTAATTGTGACTTGGGTATTACTGGATTAGACCAAATTAAAGAAGCTGACATGTTTGATCAAATTGAAGATTTGTTGGATTTACAATTTGGGAAATGTAAATTACAATTCCAAGTGCCTGCTGATGGTGATATCACCAGTGCAAACCAATTAGTGGGTAAGAAAATAGTATCTTCCTTCACAAAATTAACCACTGATTATTTCAAACAATTAGAAGGTGTGTCAGATGCATCCCAATTGTCAACTAATATCAGATATGTTGGAGGATCAGTGGAAGCCTCTTGCGCATTGGGAGTTGCCGATGCAATTGTTGATTTGGTTGAAAGTGGAGAAACGATGAAAGCTGCTGGATTGAAAGCCCTTGAAACCGTATTATCAACATCGGCTCATTTGATTTCATCAAAGAATCCTCGTTATCCTGAAATGGTAAACAAGATCCACCAACGGTTTGAAGGGGTATTGGCAGCACAAAGATATGTTTTATGTAATTATAATACTCCCAAGGCTATCATGTCGCAATGTTTGGCTATTACTCCTGGTAGAAGAGCAGCCACTGTGTCTACTTTGGATAAACATGCTGATGATGAAGAAGATTGGGTTGCCATTTCATCAATGGTGGAAAGAAACAAGATTGGAGATGTCATGGATGAATTGAAAAAGGTTGGTGCTTCCGATATCCTTGTTCTTGAAATTGCAAATTGCAGAGTATAGAGTAGATTTGTATGTATATATATATATTATTCAACTTATAATAGTATATGTTCGTTTTTCCCTATACATCTATAGATTTTATTCCATCCTTATCAACCACCTTCACATAAACACCCTTAAAATCAATTGGCATTCTCGTTTGTAATTCCTTCAAACACATCCTCAACAATTCTATCCCTTCCTCAACACTCATCCCGTATCGATAATGTTTATCCAATAACGAAGTAGTATAAAACGCAGCATATCCGTGAGCACCATATGGCAATTCCACCTGAGTACCCAAATAATCAATCCAATTCAAACTGGGTTTTCCTGTTTTACAATCATACCCACCAATCAAACAATTAACCTGATATGGTTTCCTCGATCTAATTGACGTTGCCAATTGATTTCTTACAAATGATGCAGTGGCCTTGGGGGATAATTCAATATCATTCTCACGCATCGAGTATAATTGAATGTTGGCTTGTACGTATTCGGCAAACTGGACGGTATCACCTGCTTCACCAGTATAGGCGATTAAATTATGGGCATTAAGGACACGGGTTTTGTCATCGGTGTCTTTTAATATGGAGATACCTCTAGTGGCTGCTTTGGAGGTGGCTAATAAGGTAGCTTCACCTAATCTGATTCCGAGAATGATGTCCATTGGTTGGGTGTATATATGTTATTATAAATCAATTGATGAATATGATTAAAAGGTGAAAGTGAATGGAGTAGTCAACAGAAGTTGAAAATTTGCCTTCAATATTTAATCGCCTTTTTTTTTTGCTTCACCAAATATACTGTGAACACTTACTACTATGACGAGACAGACATATATACACTCATTGAGTATATATACTAACTACTAAATCTACAGTAAACCTACTCTACTTGATCAACTCATTCACCTTCTTCTCTACCAATGCATTAATCAACTTCGTCAATTGACTATCCTTATTCTCAATCTGTCCACTCAAATTAACTTCAATCTGCTTAGCAATCAACTTCCCCATCAAATCAACCTCAATATTAACACTATCACCAATATTCTTGCCACTCAAAATAACCTTTTCTTGACTATAACTAATCAACATAATCGAAAACTCCCCTGCTTGATGATCAACCCCAGTAATCGTCAATGACGTCCCATCAATGGCAATAAACCCCTTATGCACAATATAATTGACAAACTCCTTGTCCCTTAACCTAAACTTGAAGCTAATGGCATTCCCATCAGCTTTCCGATCAATAACAGTAGCAATAGTATCCACATGCCCTTGAACCACATGTCCTCCCAATCTAACATCACTAGTGACGGCCCGTTCCAAATTCACTTTCGACCCCGGGCGTAATTCACCCATATTGGTACGACGGAGGGTTTCGGGAGCTATACCCACTTTGAACTGGGTTCTGTGGGGTTCGTCGAATTCAGTCACGGTAAGACAGACTCCGTTGGTGGAGATGGAATCGCCGAGGTGGACGTCGGTGAGGATGGAGGAACAGTCTCCGATGGTGATTGACACCCCGTTTCCCCCCGTGGAGGACGTGTCGGTGGTGGTGTAGTCGAGGACAGTGCCTATTGTTTCTATTAATCCGGTGAACATGTGCTTTTGGGTTTTGATGTGACTGCTGGTGGTTGGTTTCGGTTACTATGGATGAAAAATTTATGTAGTGAGAAAATGTGGAGGTGTGTGAATTATCAGCGAGGATTGAATTTTTTCAATTAGTCATAAATTATTTATAGAGATGGAAATACACCCATAAATTAGATTATGGGTGTAGATGGTATTGGCAATTAATGAATAAGGTATCTAAGTAGAAAGGTATACTATTGAATTATAGTTACAATGGAACGTACCCTTTCAGAGCTTTGGTTTTCAAGTTGGTAGAGAGTGACCACCAATTCCATTTGTTAAGTCACATTCATTTCAAAGAAGATGAATGAGGAGATTGCACTCAACTATAAACTCAACTATATATCTATTCTACTTTTTTCAATGGGGGTTGTTTGCATGTGTTGATGGGAGATAACTGTCAATCTTGATAACTGCTGTTGGATAGAAGTGCCCACGTGACGTAAGGTAAAGTTAAGTTTCAAAGAGGATCGTATATTATTATAGAATTCTCTGGGCTCTTTCCAAATATACTATGGAAAAAGGTGATATGTAAGTTATAATCTAACTGATGACTTAATTAACTGATTTCTCTGTAAAAGCTTCGCTTTTCTTCTTAGTTTAAGTTAATGTTCGCTTAAGTTCGTATTATTCTTCTTCTTCTAAATTCTCTTTTTTCATTATGGGAATTCTCCCATTATATTTATATCTGGGAATTCACTCCCTTTTGATGATCACTCAACTCATTCCTATTTCACTTACTGTGAATTATTTTATCCTCAATTTATTAAATCCCGCACTCCTTAATTATTTTTACATCCAATAACCAACAACTGCCAATCATTCTGATATTTACACGAGTGTAAGTAATTCTTAGAATCAAATCAATTTCTCATTGATTTTTTTTTTTACAGTTTTTCAAAATCTCCAACCAACCAACTAAACCCACCATCAACAGCAACAAGGATATCATATATAGGCACTCGCCCACCATGCCATTCAGATTTCCAGTCAAGTTTGAAATACCCAAACACGCCTACATCAACGCCCGTATTCTCAGAGACCAATTCAAACGAGTCCAATACGCCGAACATGAAGTCACCAGAAATGCCTTGAGATATATTGCCAGAAACACCGAATTACCACCTCGAGTTAGAATGGAAGCACAGATCCAATTGGGGTCGATGCCAGGATATACTTCCCATACTCAAATTAGAGATAGATGTGTTGCCTCGGGGAATTCAAAGTCGCTTATTCGTGATTTCAAGTTGAATAGAACTGCATTTAGAAATAAAGCTAGAGCTGGGTTGATTCCTGGGGTTAAGGTTGCTTCTTGGTAGATTCGTCTTTGTATATTGTTGGATTTAGTGCATGCTTGTATATATATATATGTTTAGTAATGGAGAGTTTTGGATTATAGGTTAATCCTGTAGAGAATGACTTCCAGTGGAATAGGAACAGAAGTTGAATTGTATTGTAGTTGTGTGTACTGCCTGTCTATCTAGCTGTATACCTATCCCTTTAACTTATACTCTGGCTGTATTACTAGTAGTAGTACTCTATCTACATTGAGTGTATTGATTGTGGAAGATGAATATTGATCAACATTTTTCACAACCAAACAAAGAGAAAGGAAAGAAAAAATTTAAGTGAAGTGAACACTCTCCATCTCTCTGCTATCAACACTCTGTTTCTATTATAGGACTTACCAACACTTATCACCACTCAACCATGATTCTGAGTTTCTCATCATTAGTAACAAAGAAACCAATACTAACTCCATCACAAATAATATTCACCAGAAATCTAAAATTAAAACCAGATTTCTCTAAATTCAAATTAATCCAACAACCACCGGGACATATTGTCGGCACAGTCAATGACGCTTATAAACCACCAGTTGCCGAATTCTACGAAGGTAGTTATCATTGGACTTATGAACGAGCCATCACCATAAGCATGATCCCATTAGTCATGGCTCCATTTATAGGTGGGGTAGAATTCCCCATTATTGATGCTACTGCATCAACATTACTTTTATTTCATTGTCATGCTGGGATTAAATCGTGTATTATTGATTATATCCCCAAGAGAGTATATGGCGTTTGGCATAAGATTGCATGTAAGTTGTTGACATTGGGTACGTTTGTTGGGATGTATGGGGTTTATGAATTGGAAACTTCTAATAATGGACTTTTCGATTTGATTAGAGGTATTTGGGGCGCATAGCAGTAGTAATAGTAATAGTAATAGTTATTTAAGTTATTTATTGTAAATAGTGGTAATAGAGAGGTAGTTTATACTAGTAGTTGTAGATATCTATGTATATATCTATGTATATATGAAGGTGCCAGTAGATTTCTCGTTGATGTTGATGACCAAAAACAACAAACAAAAAATTTCAAGTCAAAGTTCAATTCACTCAACCCAACCAACCAACAACAACAACAACAACACACAGCTTTTCCCAACCAAATCAATCATTAGCTACAATGAGTGACACCGAGGTGCTTGATTATGATAGACAAAGAAGCATGGAACCACAACCATACCCTCAATATCAAACTCGAGTAGTGAGAAAGTTAGACCACATTGGTCTTCAATTACATGGTGAAGACGATGAAGTTGTATTCTACGAAGTTAAAGACGACCCATCATTCCACGTCACCCGAGCATTATTCATCGCCAATTTAAGACGTCCATTAAACGCCACCCACTTCCAATCGTTCTTGAAAGATACTATTCGAGAAGGAGGAGATTATCAAATTGAACGAGCATGGTTGAATAGACTAAGAACCCACGCCATTGTTTTGATTGATAAAGAAGAAGGAGCGCAATATTTACGGTCGCGATTACTTGGATCGATCTACCCACCAGAAGATGAGGACCAACAATTGAGAGAAGAATTTCAGGCGCAAGAAATTGATCGGTATGAAAACCAAATGCGTGAGTATGAAGCAGTATTAGACGGGATTATTGATGAAAAGGATCGTGAAGCAGTCAAACCACCTGCTGAACCTAGGAAATACGTCACTGAAAGAAATCCATTATTTGTTGATTATATCCCCGTCAAGGCAATTAATCAATGGGTATTTGAAGAAGATCGAGGACCCCGTAATGGGAAATGGAGAATTGATTATGAACATCGTGATGGAGAAACAATCGCCACTCATACTCTTTTAAATGGCGATTTCATCCCGAGATACCCGGGTCCACCCCCTCGTCGTTCATATAGAGATTACCCCCCTCCATCTCATCGTTATAATCGATATGATAATTACAGAAGAGGACCTTATGATAGACCACCACCGCCTTCAAGAGGTGGATACCCTCGGGAATATGATAGACGAGACCGTGATCGAAAGAGAGAACGTGATTCGTATATCCCAGGGGGAGGACGGAATGATGATAGAAGAAGCCGAAGGACCGATACTTATGAACCTTCAAGAAATAGAGGTAGATCAAGATCGAGATCGAGATCAAGATCGCCAATGTAATTGTTTGAATTAATGTAACATTTTATATATATATTTCATTATATAATCATTTTCAAAAACTGTAATCAATTTTTATTATTATTATCATGCTGATACTTTACTTGTATTCATTCACTCTTCCAATTGTGTTTCATCAACCTTCCTCTTCTTGGAACTACGTTCATCATCAGTCACATTCTCCTTCACGTTCATTGCATCCTCATTTACTTCCCCATCTGCCGCCACATCCGACTCTTTCTTCCCTTCCAACCACGGTATTCCCACCACGGGCACACCCGCCGTAGTCGACAGTCTCATACCCACCTGTCCCACGCTCGGCAGTCCATTAGCTCCACCTGCACCACCACCATCTGTGCCATTCTCAACCCTCAGAATCTCCACGGCGGGGAAATCGTCAATTGTCGACGTGACCAAAAACAACTTCGTCAATGAATTGAACAATTTGATCAGTTGTTGTTGCTGTTGTTGAGAGGCGGGATATCCTTCCTTAGTCGGGTCGAGTAATATTTCTGCGATTCTCGGGATTGTGAATGGGGGAGAATGGGAGAAATAGGTGTTGATCTGGCGGGATATTCGATTGAGTGAGGTGGTGATTGGATCGTTGTTGTTGTTGGAGTTGTTATTGTTGGAGTTGTTATTGTTGGAGTTGTTGTTGGTTTGGGTGGTGGATGCAAGTTGGTCTAATCGATGGAGAATTTTCGGGAGGAGTTGGGATTCCCAAGGGAGTTGACAGGTCACATCATATGTCTTGTTGTGTATTATCGATGTGAGTTCATTCGCGAGATCGGGGTCTATGGGAGGTATTGAAGGTGTCATTATTAGTGGGTGTGGGGTTTGTTTGTAATGTATGTGGTTTGTCAAGATCTGAGGAAGACGCGCTTGGGTTTGGTTTTATGAATCTCTCTGCTTCTTCACTTGTTCAAACTTAACTTCAACTTCTTATAAGCATATAGAAATTACTCTGACTTGACTAGGATTGCTTGGTTGATGTAGATATACTGTGTTAATGTTGAATCGATTGTTTTTGCTAGGCTTATTGTTGATTTCGGTCGATACCTACACGCAATGATTTCAATGTAACCAATACTTTATAACACGGAAAGAATGAATTGCGTATTTCCTCTCTTCAGGACATTCAATAAGATATATAACTAACTTCTAAACGTTTGTTATCCTTGTTGAGATATACTATACTGTTCAAGGTATTTCCTACCTTTCTGGAACCATTCTGATATTTACTACTATATTAAGTAAATTACGTACTCACTCGCTAACCCAAAAAAATTTTCCACTCAAATATCAAATGACAGTAAATGGTGAAAGCCAACCTAAATATCAAGGAGTAACCCCATTCAAACAATATGACATTAATGAGAAACTGCTTGAGGGTAAGTGCTAGGAACTTGCCAACTAGATCTATATATGGAGTTCAACAAATTTCCACAATTAGATTCCAATCAAATACAACCACTCCATCTCAACCCACCACCACCAATACCACCACCGACAACATAAAATCACAATCTAAAATTGGACTCACTGCTAAAGTTTACCCATTAGATAGAGATACCATAGATGAAAAGGACTTGGATACTTGGATATCAGCCGTCCAAAGCTTAAAACAAGGCAAACCAATGAAAACCGCTGAAGAAGTCTACCTCAATGAATTCACCAAGTCGGAAAATTTCGTTGAACAACCATTTGAACCTACTCCAGAACAGCTTGCTGAAGCTGATGCATATGCTGAAAAGGGGGTTCCATTATTATCTGACCCTGCTGTTGATAATCTCGTTAATCTTGTGATGAGACATGGTAAGAAGGCCACGGCGAGAAGAATTGTGCTGAGGGCATTTTATATTGTTCAATTAAGAACCAGAAAGGACCCCATTGAAATTTGGAAGGAAACTTTAGAGAAGTTGGGTCCAATTGTTAAGACTAAAAGTATGGCTACTAAAGTTGCCAAGAGTAAGATTGTTCCAATTCCTTTGAGTGCAAATCAAAGAAATCGATATGCAATTAGTTGGATTTTGGATGCTTCTGATAAGAAAAAGTCGAAGGATATGTCAGTTAGATTGGCTGAAGAAATTATTAATGCTTATAATGGTAATTCTTCTGGGTATGAAAAGAGGGCACAAATGCACAAGGCAGCTACTCAACAAAGAGCTTATATTGTCTTTTAGGGAATAATAACCAGAAAGGATGCACGTGTACATAGTTATAGTAATAGATAATGCACTGTAAATTACAAAACTATCTCTGTGTGTTTATCTCTCTCTCTGTGTGTGTCTGTGTCTGCAACCACTCTGTTAAGATGGAATTCTTTTTGTTTGTGGTTGCGAAAAATTGAACAAACACTTTAAATTCACAACCCACCAGGTTCAACTGCACAAAGGAATTCCCCTTTCCTTTCTCCTTTCCAGTTACATTCTAAAACTTCCAAATGCAGTTGCTATATCAAGCCTATCATGATATCCGATTCAACCTTGATCATTTCAAAATTGGCTATCGACAACGCTATTATTGTCCCAATCGAAATCCCCGTGTCATCCAAACCAAATCCCCCAATCAACGATTGATTTCCTTACGAACATTCCCTCGAGATAAATATATATCCGATCCTTCTGGGTTCTTGAGTTTAGGAGAAGATGAAGAACAAGGTTATGACGAGGATGATGAGGATGAGGATGATACTGGTCCTGGGTTTTATAATATCGACGAGTTGATTTCATTTGAACAACGAAGTATTAATAATAATAATGGGTCATTTTCATCTTCTGATTTCGACAAGAATGTCCTGAGACAAATCACCAGTAATAGTTTTCTACAGAGAGATA
The DNA here is from genome assembly GCA_030563365.1 of Hemisphaericaspora xylanilytica. Classification (NCBI taxonomy): domain Eukaryota; kingdom Fungi; phylum Ascomycota; class Pichiomycetes; order Serinales; family Debaryomycetaceae; genus Hemisphaericaspora; species Hemisphaericaspora xylanilytica. The sequence goes on along the minus strand of JAKUCC010000279.1, from coordinate 1,394 downwards.
GGATCATTAGTTCTGGGAATTTCCCGCATGACATTGGGCGGTTTGAAGGGTTGTTCAGCGGGAATCAGATTAAACAATCATCATCTCAAGAGGTTGGATTATGTAATTGTCCCTGTCATAAATTCATTCTTGAATCAAAGGTTAATGATAAGAAATCTCGTGTTAAGGATCGGTTTTTCAAGTTTGTAATGTCGAATTATAATAAAGTGACCACCTTAAAGGAAGGAAATGATGTGTGGCCTAGTGAACAAGATCAACCAATGGAATTACCTCATGTTGGTGATGAGGTTGATGTTTTAGATGATGGAAAGCAACAATCACCAGTAGAAGAACCAGATCCAGGTAATATTGGTGAAATTGTGTCGAAAATTTCCAGAATATCAACAAAAGAGGAAGAAATGGTTGTGATTGATCATTCAGAGCAAGCGAAGAAGGATCAAGTGTGGAAGGTTGTTTTGAATGATGTTTCGTTGTCTGCTGCTAGACTTTCCACTGGTAATGAATCGATTGTTTCGTCACATGATCATATTCGGGGTGATTTTATTGATGCAAAGAAGAAGATGGCTGCAACTACTACCATTACTACTACAACAACCCCAATAGCAAGAAGTGGAATTAACAATGAGAATGATGATATCTTTAATAATTTGAATTACACCAAACAGAGGGGGAGTACTACTATCAATACTAGTAATAATCATAATAATAAGATGACTATTGGTGGTAGTAGCAATAATAGTAATAGTACTAAGGATATCAATATGAATTGGAAATGGTCTAGAGGGTAAATGTGTTTATTTACTGGTAGTAGTAGTAACTTATTAGTAGTGTGTGTGTATTAAGTAATGCTGTTGGTTTCCTTTAGTATAATTTGTAAGTGCTACCATATTCACCAGAAAAAAGATGATTTGTTGTCAATGATTATTTTTGTTGTGTTTTTTTACAGGTTAATTCTGATAAAATTTACAGTTTTTGCATTTAACAGTTTTTTAATTGGCTAAATTATTTTACTAGTTACTCACACTTAACTACTACTAACAACTAATTACTAACTACTAACTATTACTTACTATAGTTAACAGTAATAGTCACACTCACTCACAGTGAAAAATAAAATTTTCAAATTTCCAACCCAACAAACACTTACACTTACACTTACAAACCACTCAACCAGCCCAACAACTAACATCAATAATGATTCGTGGATCAGCTGTTCGTCAATCTTTAAAGGGATTAACCACCCGTCGTTTCATCTCAAGTGCTCACACCAAATTCACCACTTTATCCAATGGAGTAACCGTTGCAACTGCAACTAACCCAAATGCTAAATCTTCAACCGTGGGTTTATACATTGGTGGTGGTTCTAGATCAGAACACCCTTACAACAATGGGGT